>VUQR01036583.1:8215-37014 GCA_015108515.1 Hemichromis elongatus
CCAGGATGAGCGGGGTGAAGACGCGACCATCCATCATCAGCAACGAGTCTCAGTGATGAGAAGCTGAACGGAGTTCCTCCTGAACCGACGGCAAACACAGAGAGAGCGAGAATCAATAGAGGGTTGGCTCTGAGAGGAGACGGGGTTGCTCCTCCCCCCAAAAAGCATCCAAAGGAGTAGACTTAGCAGCCGGAGACACCAAAGACAGAGAGAGAGAGAGCGAGGGGGGTCTGTGAGTGTGTGTTTTCACATGTGAGGACAGAAATGTAGAAACAATCATAAAACAGCACGTTATTAAAACTGACCTTTAAAGAACAACACACTTAATCTGTTTTCTGCTTTTGTCCTTATTCCTGACACATCTCATCCACTGCTGGATGTTCATTCTAATAACACTACCATCTTTGTTTTTAGTTTGTTAGTGATTTTTTCTTTTGTTTTCTCTGATCTGTATGATGTCATAGATTGGAGATACAGTTGTGGCCAGAAGTTTCCATCCACTCATCTCAGGTATGAATGTCAGGGTAATGTTGGCTCTTTTCTCAGGATGGATACAGGCTCAGATATATCATTCATATTTGGAAAAATGTCTCTTAGCAGGTTGCACCTCAAGCACTGTGTTGTTGGCAGCTATCAACAATATTTCAGGCTGATATCTGACTGCTCCTCTTGGCAAAACTGGTAGACTTGGTTTCTTGGGATGGACCACAAATTATTGGGAAAGACATTCTGAAGTTGCTTTGCCCGGTTCTGATGTGTGTTTAGGATTTTCTCATCACACGGGTTCATCTGCAATTCACTCAAATCTTTCAAAAATGATTAACTTTGTTTGACAGCACTTGTTGGATTGATCGTCACTCAGAACGAGGTCCAACCTGCTCAGTGAAGGAGATGTGTAGATTTACACAAGTACAGGTTGATCTGATGTGTCGTCCCTTTGCCGAGGTCTGGAACAAGTCCAATAACAAGCACTATTGTGGATGAACAGTGCAGCAACACATCCCAGCCGTCATGTGGAGTCTTCATCGCTTAGCTTTCACACCTCACTGAAACCAACTCTCAGGGACTTACAGCCTGAGGTCACCTGCAGAGTCCATACACACTTTCAGCCGACTGCAGCGCCATCACAGACATAAAAAACTGAGAGACGTGCGTAAAGCGACAATCTGCTGCCACAACTGTTCATGAGAAAACGCAAATGTTGTCTCCAGCCGTCCCTGATAGTCTTTTTTATTTCTCCCTCCTCATGTCGTCGTCCTAGACAAGCCTGGAGGGAAAAAAAGTCACTTCCAAGTTCAAAGAATAAGCTTTTCTTTATTTCCTGTCATAGATCTCCTGTTCCTGTAGGTGATGTTCCTCTTACATATGAAGAAAGTTTCCAATAAGTGCTTCAGTGTACGTACAAGTATTCAAAGTGAGGACCAAAGCTGCAGACCCTCACTTTCTCACAGTTTTTTCTATTTTTGAATGTCTATGATGTCATAAAGAGCCTGGTCCTTTCAGGTACTCGGCAGTGTCACCAAACCGGTGTTTAAATCTTTGCCTAAAAGGGGAGGAGCTAAAACTATGGATGTGATTCATAATTCTGTGGTGGCTGACGGCCGTGCAGTAAAACAAGATTATTATTATTATTATTGCAGGTGTGTTCGGCAAACTGACTCACAGTCAGCTGCAACTCTGACTTAGATTAGAGATGTGCAGCAGGAGTTCCTCTACATAAGCTCAACAACCTGGCTTTTAAATAGGAAAATGACCAGAATGCAACCAGCGGGCAACCAGTTCAGTCAAGGGCTCTGTTGCAAGGACAGGTTCTAAACACTTGTTGCACTCATCTGTGCAGACTGACTCCAACAAAGGTGACCTGTGATTAAAAGTAGTCATCCAGAGGTTGGGGGGTGTTGCATGCTGAACCTCTGAGGAACCGTTTCTGGCAGTAAAATAAATTCAGTGTGTGTGTGCGTGCGTGCATGCAGGTCCGTCTACTGACAGGTATTGGCAGATATAATGAGTTGACGTACGTCTTCGATCTGCTGCATCAGAATCACTGTTTCGAGATGCTGCTGAGGAAGAAGGTGGACACGGACAGAGGACAGGTCGGACACACACACACACAGAAACACACACACACACTCTTATTGAGTATAGGCCTGTGGATGTGGGTCAAAGACACTGAGTCTTGAAAACTGGAAATTGAAACAAAAGACGAATGAGGGCCAATCAAGTCCCTGACCTGTTAAACCAACTGAGTCTTTGGGTTAAAATTTTTTGGGTCAGTTTATTTTTTTTTAATCTATTCTAACTGAACCATAACCTTTGACCGGGTGCAGGTGGATGTTAAGGTGATGTTAAGATTTTCCATGAAGACTGATGGTGGTGGAGTCAGTTCTTATTGCGGGAGCATCAACTACATACTGCCAGCTTCTCACATGTAAGCACAAGGTGTCCTTTGTCAGCACTGCATGGCATTAAAGAGGCCATCCCTTTAAACTCATCACATATGGACATGCATAAACGACCTCTTCATGCTCTAATGTATTTAAATCCTTTTGTGCTGCTCGAGTTCTACAATCAGCATCTAGTGGCTGTTAGCGGTGATGTACTGAGAGACATCGCCCTCGGACACTTGATGGAGGTCAAAGCCTCCTCCCAGTTTCATGTTTGTTTCCTTTTCCTACATGTCTATGAGCTATTCTGCCCCACTGGGAATAATTCGCTGTGACATCATCGTGTCCAGAGGTTTTTTCCTGGTGCGTCTGGTGAGCCACAGCTGGTAGAGCACAAACTCAGATTGCAGCTCTGCCATTAGGACCGTGACTGCAGAGAACAGAAATACTCTGTGAGAGATCATCTCTTTGATTCTGTGACATATACTGATGGCAGCAAAATGAAAACAAGCTCTGATGTTCAGTTTCATACATTTGGCTTTTATTAAAAGTCATTTTAAAGGTCAACATGTTGACATTATATTTACTGTCATGGAAACTAAATAAAGTTGTTCATTTGAGTTGAATCCCCAGCATGAAGGCTGTTCTCCGCTCAGCTGAGCATGATGCAAACTCCTGATTAATTTCCTAATGAGGGCTGAATAATTAACTCATTTTCTTAATGACCTTCTCCATTAAAGACAGCGGCTGGCACAGAGAGAAGGGCGACGTGCTGCCAAACTAAAGCCGAACTGTGCCCATGATGATTATTTTTGAGTCTGTTTGAGAATTTTGTCAGCCGAGTGTGTTATCCTGACACATCCATCGTTGCTGTCATTACATTAAATATTTTCATATTAGCTCATAACAACGAGGACCTTTACACACAGAGACTGAAAAAGGAGAGACAAATAAAAGACTTAGTCATGGAGTTCCTCAGGGCTCTGTGGTGGGAATGATGCTTTTTATTATACATGTTTCCCCTAATATTTTAATTCATTATTATCACAATGTTCTAAAAACTCCCTGAAAAGTGTTCAGTTAATCCAAAATGCTGCAGCAAGAGTACTGACAGGAAGTAGAAAGAGAAAGCAGGGAGAGCCTTCAGTTTTCATGCCCCTACTTCCCGTTAACACCAACTCAGAGTTATAATCTCTGTTTTGATACCATATCGAATGCTTCACTCAGCACAGAGCTGACTCTACTGTCAGTAATACGTTTCTCTGCTGCTGTTTCTGAACTCTAAATTTTAAAAAAATCGCTTTAAATAATCACGCAGCTGGGAACAGAAAGTGAAGATATGAAAGGTTGGAAAGGTTGGAGGTACGTGTATGATTAGGTAAAACACCTGGATCATGTAGCAGCTGTTTAACCTGTATGCAGCCTGTTAATAGAAGAAACTGCTGGCATGTCAAACTGAAACACTGATTACTGATAATATTTTTGGTAATACTTGAGTTTTGCACAGATGTATTTAATCCCAGCTTCCTCAGCTCAGCAGGCTCGGTACACTCTGCAGCTTATTACCAGCTCTGCTCACTGCACAGATGAGCGCAAGTTCTGTAACACATTCTAAGTGAAAATGACAGGAGGAGCTGAAACAACTGAGAGTAACTGGATCATTAAATGGGCCTGGACTACCACCTAGTGGAGGAAGAGAGAACTTATCTCCTCCCGCTGTTAGATTTCAGTCTGTGGAAGGATTGGTGGTCCCGGGCAGCCTCTACGTGACTCCTAAAGCATGCATTGCATCCTTCATTTTACATTTTGAGCCCTCAACTATGATTCGGATGATAAATGTGTCGCTGCAGGTGAAAACATCCTGAGATTTCAGGCTGTTTTACCCCCGTGGAGCCGGCCAGGTTCCAGATTTTTTTTTTTTTTCCAATTTCACACTTATTTAACATCCCTGTGACTCTGGGCCTTACTATACCTAGCCTCACCTTTGCACCACCTTTGTTTTCTATTTTTCTACAGAGACCTGGTATGCAGCAGGGACTGTGAGATGTTATGCATGTCTGTTTTTTGAAGTAATCCGCTCAGTTTTCCAGAACTAAAAAATGAAGCCAATGCTGAAGTGCTAAAAACTGCAGTTCCTCTCATGTCCACCAGGGACTCCAGCAGTGAGCCGGTCCCCATAGACGCCCATATCGAGACTTTACAGCTCTGGTCTCTGTAGAAAGCTTCTCCCTTCATAACATCTGTGCAGGTGAGTCAGCAGTGTGAATGGTATTTATTAACTTTAGGTTTGCATTATTGGGGGCGTGGCCTTTTTGACTAACAGGTGGATGTGACATCACCTGACCAATAACACGGCTGCTGTCAGGTTAACTGTAGTGAAAATCTGTGCAAGAAGTGTGAGTGAAAATTGAGGATTTGATCTTACTGAACACTGACATGCTGAAGTTACAGAAGAAAACCAAACAAAATAGTTGAAAGGGCGTTTTTAATGTTAACTTCCGCGTGTTTCGACAAAGAGTTTGTGTTTATTTGATCACCGATGAGCTTTTGAGCCAGAAAACTGAAAACTAAATCCTCGTCACCCGGAGAAAAAGAAATAATTGGTCCATCAGTTGAGAAAGACAGACAGTATTTTTCTACTTTGATACAAACACATTCTGTACATCCACAGTGTTTCCTGTTATTGGCGGTTATTGATCATGAAGATTGTGTGGCCAGGTAACGATCAGCTGGCCAGCCTGTCGCTCAGGTAGCTCGACGTCTTGGTGTCCTGCAGCAGCATCTTAGTGACGTCGTGCAGGTTCTGCTGGTACGCCAGCCTGTAGCGGCTGTACACGTCATCGCAGTAAGTCAGCAGGCGCTTCACGTTGGAGGTGACGCTGCCAGGAGCGCCGTCCAGCCTAAAACACACACACACACACAGAGGTGAGTCCACATCAAACTTTGGCTGTTTTCAGATCGTTTTTCTGTGGATAGAGTTCAGTCTTACTTTTTGAAAATGTCCTCAAACAGGGTGGAGGTGAGCGGGCGGTGCCGTTTGAGCTCTTCCAGGTAACCGAAGTCTCCGTTCAGGATCACTTTCTGGTACAGTATCTCCGCCCAGTCCGGACTGTAGCTGTACGCCTCCGACACCACAAACACCTGAGACACAGGAAACACTGTCATGTCGCTGCCGTTATGGGGGCTCCGCCCATCGTACCCAACATTTAAACAACCTCCCGAGTATTGGGATCAGATATGGGGAACAAATCAACACCTTGAAATTTTCCTCAAGTCTTTAAATTTGATTTTATTAGCACAACCTTTGTCACAGCGTCCTGAGTGATTCCAACCAATCAGCTTCAAGAAGTGATCGTATGTGTTGCTGCTTCAGCTGTCAGACAGGTAGAGGCTTGTGGAAGGAAGGAAAACAGGAACCCACCTGGTAGCACCGCGGCAGCGCCATGGCAGCGCTCAGCAGCTCAGCGGGCCGCAGGTTGATGATGCGCAGGTCTGATCCTTGATTCAGGAAGTGGAGCTGAAGAGCAACCAGCTTAGCTGTACGTACGCAGCGAGTCGCCTGACGCACACACGAATCCTGACAGACAACACACACACACACACACACACACACAAACACACAGTCAGGTCCTCTCTCCTCAGGACTTTAAAGACAAGAGCTGTGGGAGGAGCTCGGGTACCTTGGAGAAGCTCTCTGCCGCGTCCTTCAGCAGACCCAGCACTTTGAACAACGAGCTCTTCAGCTCCGGCGTGATGACTGAAACACAGGAAATGAAACTGAGATCAGACCAGAGGAAAGAATCCATCGTGGAAGCTTTGGTGGGTTTTCAGTGTTGGTCAGCTCTCAGCGGCGCTCGCTCACCCCAGGCCTGAGACTCGATCATCTTCAGCTGTGTCCTGGCAGCTATTTCGTGATTTTCTCCGATCTCCCTCCTCATGGTGAAGCACAGTGCCACCATGTTGTACTTCTCGCTGTCTGCGGGGAGGCAGCGCTTTATGTAATCCAGCAGAGCCGACTTCAGACTGGAGCTCTGCAGCGAGGGAACGAGCGCTATGAAGGTCAGCGAGAGTTTGCTCGACTAATGGACTGAACATGCTGCATAATCTTTCCCCATCCAACTGTTTCAGTAAACATTACCAACAACTCTCTGCAGTCCTGTTTCTCTCACATGTACTCACAATAACATCACGTAGAATCACCAGTAATCAGTAATTATAGACCTATTTCTAGTCTTTCTTCTCAGTCTTCCCACTCTGACTGGTCTGTGAAGGTTCTCAGTCATCCAGGTCATCGTAGTTCAAGTAGCTTGGAAAGAAAAGCATCTGGACTTCTTTACGTTTCCTTGAAGGTGTTTCATCCGAGAAGCTTTAACAACTGGTGCAACTGGTGGAGAGTCCCAGATTTTAAGCCAATGTGTCATCTGTGTCACATGAGTTCATAATGGGTTCACCAGAAACCTTGGCTGGGACACTCCACAGTTGACCTTAGAACTGAAGAAGCTTCTCAGATTAAATGTCTTCAAGAAACGTAAAGAAGTCCAGACACTTTTCTTTCCAAGCTACTTCAATCAGTCAGGGTTCAGAACCAATCAGAGCACAGAAACAGTTATCAATGAGCTGAAACTCAGCGGCTTCAGTCGTACTTCTTCTGAATCTCACTCCTGATTTTAACCCAAAGGCTCAGTTGGTTTAACAGGTCAGGGACTTGATTGGCCCTCATTCGTCTTTTGTTTCAATTTCCAGTTTTCAAGACTCACATCCACAGGCCTATACTCAATAAGAGTGTGTGTGTGTGTGTTTCTGTGTGTGTGTGTGTCCGACCTGTCCTCTGTCCGTGTCCACCTTCTTCCTCAGCAGCATCTCGAAACAGTGATTCTGATGCAGCAGATCGAAGACGTACGTCATCTCATTATATCTGCCAATACCTGTCAGTAGACGGACCTGCATGCACGCACGCACACACACACACGCTACATTACTGACAGAATCGGAGGAAAGGAATCTACACTAAATTTTCTCTTCTTTCTCCCGAGAATTGTAACTACATTTAAGACCACTATAATTGGTCTGTTCAGCACCATGGATAGCTCCGCTGCATTTCAGGCTAGTTTTTCACTGCAAAGAATAACAATCGTCGTCTGACTATAAAGAATAATAATCACAGCATTCATTGGAGGACCCTCAAATGTCAGCAAACTGCAGGTGGCACTGTGGACGCTGCTGAAACCATTGAAAACATCATGAGGGACTGTATGAAGAAGTGGAACAGCTATAGGGCAAACACGTTTGCACTGGAAAAAGAATCACCTCCCAGGATTTTTTATTTCCTATCAGCTGGCACCACATGTACACACCGGGATGCTACCACGCAGTAATTAACACGCAATGCAGCAGCACGAGCACAAACGCAGACGGGTAGGGTAGCGGCGTGGTGTGGATCTGTGTTTTTGGGGCTCACCAGCAGGCTGTAGTGCCCTCCTGGAGCCAGGTAGGTGTGGCTGAGGTGACGGGCGGCTTGGAGCACTCTCACAATCCCCTCCATGTTGCAGGTGAGACTGAAACAGTCGTGCGCCACGATCAGCAGCTCCACAACTACAGGAGACAAAAAGGAAGTTAGCTTTCATTTCTTATCAAAATAAGACGCCGAGCCTCTTACTGCCACCTTCGAGCTGAAAATGGAGGAACTTTAAACATCCTGATCAGACTCTGCCAGTCGTGACGAAAGTCCAACCGCACATTTATATGTGTAAAACTCATCCTACACTTTTTACTATCACGATTTGTTTTATGAAGGTTTTATCTTTTGTCACTGTTTATGAGTACGTCTGTAAATGTGTGAGCATGGTTTTGTATTTATGACCCTGGATGAGCATACTGTGCATTAGTGTGCATAACAGGACAAAACAAGGTAAAAATTTAAAACATACTCCCGGAACCTCCTCTCTTCCTCGCTGGCTCCATATCTCTCAACAGAATAAGCAGTGATTTGCCATCTCTCATTATTAAAACACTCCACAAACCTGCAAATGATTTGCTCCCTCATAAACCATTGAATCAGTTATGTTCTAAATGAAGCTTTGGACGTCACTGATCACGTGTCTCTGGCCAAACGAATCACGCCTCAACACAGTGCTTCTGAAGCAGTGTGTTGTGGGGGTTTTTTGGCACTTGAGCATCAGCTTCAAGCAGGCCATCACTACTAGAGGCATACTTGTGTGTGTACCTGTTTAGACAGCTTTGTGAGCACCAACAGTCACTTGTGAGGACCAAGGTGCCTGTCCCCACGAGTTTAAAGGCATTTTTTAGGACTCAAAATCTAGTTTTACTGTCAGGGTTATAATTAGGTTCCGGCCAGGGGTTAGGCATTTATTTTTGATGGTTAGTGTAAGGGGATAAGGAAAACATTAGGTCAATTAGATGTCCTCACTCACATGTGTGTGTGTGTTGTGTGTGTAGGAGTGTGTGTTTGTCTTACTGCAGTTCAGGTCCCTCAGAGGAACAGTGTTGAGGTGCTCCAGCAGTTTGAGTCCCACCAGGTTCGGGTCATCACACAGCTTAATCAGCTGCACCAGAGCGTCCCTGCCCTCCAACGGTCTGAAAATGTGCTTCTCCACCACTAACACACACACACACACACACACACACACACATACACATTACCTGAATGCTGAGGCTTCACGTTGGAGAACTTTTCTTTTCAAACCTGAGACGTGCGTTCTCACCAGGTTGCAGCTCCTGGGTGGAGCCCAGCAGCGCTTGAACCACAGCAGAGGAAACGAGCTCAGCCACGGCGTCTGCAGACAGACCCTGAGCTTTGACGAAGGCCCGAGCCTTCCTGAAGCGCTCCGGCTGCTCGGACAGCAGCAGCTTCTCCAGCACCGAGCAGGGCTCCTCCCTGCAGATGTCGCTGAAGGAGCACTGCAGCTCCTGAGGAGACGGGGTGAACGGACAAAAAAAGGATTAAGTCAACATCAACATCTGTGTGCTTTAGACTTTTTTTTTTTAACAGAACAACTGTAGCTTTAATCATCACAGGGGAGGCTAAACACTCTGGCAACGATAAGACGGTTCTGCAGGAACGTTATCATATCACCCGGCAGGAGCCGGTTAGATACCTTGGAGAGCTGGTAGAGGCTGAGGACTTGTTTGCAGTAGCTGTTGCCATGGCAACACTGATCCACCAGTTTCTGGAGCTGGACGGCGACCTCGTCTTCGGGGAGGGGAAGCATCACAAAGGAGGACAGGCTGCTGAGTGAGGGAGCTGGAAAAAGATTGTATCCATACTCATTGATGACTGTTCAGCTTTCCAGGAAGCAGCTTTCAAAACTGTAATTATTTTTAAAAGATTAATAACGATAACAGTTTCTCCTTTTTCAGAACACACTAACAGTTTCTGCGGGAGAGGGTCACGCGGGTGGTTACTGTTACTGCTGACCCCAAGACTAAGACTTTGATAGATGGGAGAAGATGGGATGAATGGATGGATAATTCTATTTTAACCTATTACACGAGTAGCTGGAAAGTACGTAATAAAAAATATGTTTTCTGGAAGTTTTGCTTGGAGAGGAGATATGTGCTTTTATGTGAACTGAAGGTCAGAGGTTAGAGGTCACTTACAGCTCGTGATGCTCGCCCTCGCGGGAGCTTCAGAGGCGTCCTCCTGCGGTTCGTCGCTAAGTTCTCCGGATGCCAGGCCTCGGCAGCGCAGCACCAGCCACACATCCGGGTGGTACAGGGAGAAATAACGGCAAACGCGACTGGCTTCGTGGATGCTGCCGTCGTCTAACAGCTGACCAGTCAGAGCAGTTAGAACACTCCTCTCCTCTGGACTCAGCGCCGACTCGGCATTTGGCTCCTCCTGCTCCTCGGAGGGACCGGGCAGTCCCTCCAGCCCGAGGCTCCCCCCGGTGTTTAGCTCTGTTATTTTGGAGAAGGAGAACTCCTTCATCAGTGACTCGTGTGTGTTCATTTCAGGGGCCACGCCCGGCGGCGGCAGGTTAAATACGCTCTCCTTCTCCATGGCGACGCTAAGGATGTGTTTGCGGATCCGGTTGAGCCACTGGTCTTTCTCCAGGCTCTCCAGTTTGTCCACAGGAGCCGGACTGAGCCGGGACAGCCAGTGGGCAGCGAGCCCGAGCAGCAGGCAGCGCTCCTGGATGTCCAGCAGGTCCTCTGGAGCCTCCAGAGAAGCTGGAGTGCCGGACTCAGCCTGCGACAGGAAGAACTGGGAGGCGGGGTCTGGATCGGTGCCGTCGGCCTCCAGCTGCTCGTGACATTTCTTCCAGAAGCTGACACGGGTCTCCAATCTGCCCCACTGACGTTTGGACTTCTGAGAGCTCACCTCCTGAAGGAGCTGAAGGAGGTCAGACGGAAGCTGCTGTTAACTTTAAAGGGAAGCGTTTCAGATTCCTTATCCAAAGAGCACAAACACTTTATATTGGGTGAACTCGACCGCTTAGAAATTCACTCTCAGACATTTACAACAAACCAAACATGGAAAATAAAGATCAAATCTCAGTGGTGTGCAGGACCTCTCGTCTGCTGTGTCAGTAAATCAGTTTTTGAGACCTCACATATAAATGACAGATTTTAAAGTATACATGAAGAAGACGGGGTGTTAAACCCAGCTCTGTGCACATGGGTCGGACCTGGCTGAGCAGCAGACGGTGCACGGGCAGGCCGGCCAGCTGGGCCACCTGCCGGGCCTGGCTGTAACACCCATTCGCTTGCAGAGCATCAACGGTCGCCTGTAACTCCTCCTGCTGGACGGAGGGAGAAGTGCTCTGCAGGAGCCTGGGAGATAGGCTGACCTCTGACCCCTGAAGCAACTGACTCAGCTGGCTCAGTTTCCTGAAATCTGGACCTTCAAATGAAAGGGAAAATTGAGAAACACAGGTTTTTCCAGAGGGTTGATGAAGCGAGCGCCTGCATTGCGTTGGGTGCAGCTCACCGTTGGATTTGAGGAGTTTGTCGACGTCAGCAAGGAGCTGCAGCAGCCGGTGGAGGTCGTACTGGGAGGAGCAGCGCTGAAGCATCGTGAGGAGCAGCACTGAGGCCTGGCTTTCAACCCACTGCAGGGGGAGGCAACCAGGGGGCGCAGGACCACCGTTTCTCAGCTACAGAAGGAGAGAGAGGCGGGTTAGAGACCCCTTGTTTAAAAAGCTGGGGTGTGGGGCTTCTGTCCCTGAAATGACTGATCTGTTCAAAGCAGTCTGAGCTCATGATTTGAAACACCAGCCTTATTCAATAACGACCAGCATCTACTGGAACAACAGCGTGTGTGAGACATCGAGTAAAAGTCTGTTTTCTGCTCGAGTAAGAAACCACAGGTCAGTTCTCGTGGTCGCTAACAGATGATGAAACAAACAAGCATTCAGGTAAACTAAAGGGGGATGGACTGATGAGGAGGCCCATCTTTGCCTATTGTGTCGGGTACTTGAGCAGTCAGCCGAACTCACTGTGATAAGCGTCCGCTGGAAGTCCAGCAGCTTCGACTTGGCCTCAACGAAGTTTCTGAAGTCGCAGCAGAGCTCAAACATCCTGAGCACCAACACCAGAGGACAGTCCTGAGAGACAGACACAAAGACATCAAAGGAAAAATGACTGAAAAACATGGTTTGGGTTTCAAGCTGATGCGACGAAGTGTAGAACGCTGGCCACGACTGCTGCTGGTCAGCCATCTGAGACAGACTCATGTTTTTACCCTCTGGAAGAGCTCGAAGCCTCGCAGGAGGGGCCTCACGTGGCTCCGGGCTAGGAGCGTCTTCCAGATGATGGAAAGGTCGTGCAGGGTCCATTCGTGATGCTGGGGCGCTTGAGCCAGGTGGCAGGTGGCTTTCTTGGCGGTGACATCATCGACAGAGGTCAGCACCCACACACAAAGGCACGGCAACAACTCTGCTCCCTGAAAACATCAGGTTTCAAACATGCTTAAACCTGCTGTACATGTGGACTTTATTACAGAGGAGCCTCAAGTGGACGATACGGGAACTGCAGGTTTTGGCTTATCGTGGACAGATGAATGGTAAATGTGCAAACAGAACTTTTCTACTCTCTCTGACCACTGCAGCATTTGTGCAACTGTGCTAAACAACTTTCATACTCCAATGTATGCTTCGAAGTTTAAGTTGCTCCGATGCATCACAGATTAAACCACCAACCTACTGATTAGCAGAGGACCTGCTCTACCTCCTGAGCTAAGCCCCGTGGCTTGACAATAACTGGAAAGGATAGCTGGTTTTGCCCTTTTACCTGCACACAGGAAGCCAGTACTGCCAGTGTCGGGCAGCGCTGCACCAGCGCCTCCTGCAGGAGGTATCTGTAGGGTGCCGGCTCCTCCTGGCTCTGCAGGAGCACCTGGAACATCTCCCCAGGGTGATCCGGGCTCCCTGAGATGGCCTCCTCAGTTCTCAGAACCGAATGCTGCTCATCAGAGTCGCAGCTCTTCCGCTTACAGTAAACCTGCAAGTCCTGAAATGCCAAGCTCAGGTGGGCCTGGAGGGTGGGGCCAAACTGAGCCGCCAGCGACCTCACCTGGAGGAAAAACCAAATGTAGATATTTGATAGCAATTAATGTTAATGACCCTGTGTGTGTGTGTGTGTGTATTCACCTGCTGAGGCGGGAAGTTGTGCAGTTGGACAAATAACAGGAAGTGGATGAACTGTCCGTCATGGGCACAGTGGGTGGGGTAAACAGAGCTCAGCTGCAGATTGTGGAGCTGACAGAACTGAACGGGCAGCGCCCACTCCTGAGCCGCTTCATACGACGACCTGACACACACACACACACACACTTATGAGTTAAATGGCTACAAGTTTCAGAAGGATAACACAAATTTAACACTCAGTAGAAACCCCGGGCTGAGATTAAGGAAAATGAAGTGCTCATTCAAACTTTACACAAAAAGAAAAAACAAGCCTCGTACTTCCTGTTTTGAAAAAACGCTTCAATAACACAATAAAAGTCTATTTCAGACGTTTTTGAGCTGCAGAGCATGTCACATTAAAACGCATTAATAAGGCAGGGCCGACCTGCCGATGCCTCTCTGCTCCAGACTGTCTGTTACTGCAGCTTCCAGGTAACCAATCAGCTCCTTTGCTGCTCCAGGCTCCGCCTCCACCAGCTTCACACCTTTAGACACTGAAAAGAGACAACAGAGGGGAAATGTGAATGTGTCCAAGCACCAGATCAAAAAAAAAAAAGAAGCAAAAACCTGCAGTTCCTCTAATGTCCAGCAGAGTGAGTCCCACCCCATGTTCAAACTACAGCCTGATAGAAAAAACCAAATTTCTGACTTGTAACAGCTGCACAGATTTGAAGGCAACCGTCTACTTCCTGTACGCTTCTCAGCTTCCTTCCTGGTCAGTAAGTATTTTGCAGTTTACATTCAAACTCATGGTGACTGTGGAAACCTGCCAGCGACTGCTGCTCCATCGCCCACAGCTTTAACGTGTGACTGCTGTGTGTGTGTGTGTGTGCGTGTACCCAGAGTGTGCAGATGCTGCGTCGGGCTGCTGTGTGTGTTGTGTTGGTTCCAGTGCTGCAGGATTGCGAGCATGGCTCTGATGTCGACTCTCAGCTTGAGGCTGCAGACTCCAAGCAGCTCACAGAAGCAAACGGCGGCTGATGCCACAGACGGCACGTTGAAACGCTGCAGGGCCAACCTGGACGCTCGATGCGCGGCCTCCTGCAACCTGGAGCACACGACACTGATGCTCAGAAGCAGGACGATGTGTCTGTGTGGTGTGCTTGCACTATTACAATTTCCTCACAGAAGCTCTGAAAACACTGTGCAGTACTCACGTTAGCCTGACGTCCCCGCTACCGCTCAGCTGCTGGACCAGGAAGGTGGCGTAGGCGAAAGATGGCCGGCCATGGTGGAGGAAGTAGAGATAGTCCAGATTCTCCTTTAGGGCGAACCTCTGGACCAGGTGAGGGCTGGAGAAGTGAGGCAGCTCTGACGTTTCTGTGGAGAAACATCACTAACATTTACACACAAATTATTCCAAATGTACATTTAAATCTTAAAACATGTCAAATGTCCAGTGGACTCATTCTGATCCTGTCTGTCTGGCAAACTCCCACAGAAGCTCTAAACATCTTCAGCTCATCCTCCGCCGTCTCCAAACCACCAAAGCATGTCTCACCGACATCTCCAGACTTTGCCTTTCACTCCTGCTGGATCACCCTGACATCTGACAACAGGTACATACACCACCTTTACTACCTCTGCTCCTTGCAGCTTCACCTTTCCACCTGTCTCCCTTCCTCTATGGCACCTCCCCCTCTCCAGGGTATCTTTTACCTGCTTCCTACTCTCACTATAGATCACAGTGACCTAAATTTGTGACTAGATTTAAAGAAAACATCTGTTCTCTGCTTCTTAGTTTCCAAAGTTCAGAGTTCAAAGTTTATTTTCATAACTCCAGAGGTTTTGGGGGTGGGCCTGCCTGTCATGACCTTCGTGCTGGCTTTCAGATCTTACCTGTGGAGTTGAGGGTGTTTGCTGCCTGCCAGCCAAAGAGCCTGGACGGGTCCAGAGGGTGGAGGGACTGGAAGAAAACACCAACGGGCCATCAGAAAACCCACAATAATGAGATGACTACTAACAAGCAGGCAGGTGATGGGTGGGCATTTACCTGCAGAAGGTGGTACACGGAGATGTCGGAGGGCGGGCCATTTCCTCGGGGGATGGCAGGGAACAGGGCGGCCCTCAGTTTGGGATGCGGGGCCAGCGCCATCTTCAGCAGCTGTGGGTCGACCGTCCTCTCTGACCTGCCTGCCCTTTCACCCTGAGCCATCACCTGAAAGCACCACGAGGAAACATTTCATGATTCCAACCTCGTTTTCCGTCCTTCTTAATGTTTAACACAGTGTTTTATTTCCACACAGAGCAGCAGCTTCCTGGCAGGAGCAGAGTTTACCTGGTCGATTCCTCCGGGGGCGAACATGATGGCAGCCAGAGTGAGCAGACTGTGACCCTCTAACAGCAGACTGCTGAGAGACGCCTGGCTGCCAGGTAATAACACCTGAGCGCTGGTTAAACTGGCCTGGAACAGCAGTCCTGGATCTGAAGCAGAAAATGAAGACAAAGCACGATGAAGGATTCACGACCAAGGAGGACGAGGAACGCGCTGATACTGAGAGCACAGACTTCGGTTCCTACCTGACAGATCTCTGGTGATCTCCTGGATCCGCACCAGCATGTCGAACCAGGGTTGCCGTTCAGAGAGGCTCTGACTGCTCAGGAGGGAGCAGTTTCTGGGGGTCAGTCTGTGGACAAGAGGCCAGAGCTCATCCATTTAATTTAATGTTATTTATAAAGCGCCAAATCACAACAGCAGTCGCCATAAAGTAAATCGTACAATAATACATACAGAGAAAAACCCAACAATCATATGACCCCCTATGAGCAAACCCTTTGGCGAAAGTGGGAAGAAAAAACTCCCTTTTAACAGGAAGAAACCTCCAGCAGAACCTGGCTCAGGGTGGAGCGGCCATCGACAGCACTTAATCCACTTACTTTGTCACACACATACCTGTAGTGCTCCAGGTAGGTGTAGAGCAGGTACTGAAGGTTGTGCTCCAGACAGAAGGTGATAAAGACGCTGTGGAGGTCAAGCCCGAGTGGGGAGCGGTACTGGGGGATGGGAGGAGAAGAAGCCATTACGCCGCCACCCTGAGCCAACCTCCACAGCAGCTGCTCCAGGTGTGTCAGCTCGTCTGGGATGAACACGCCTCTCCTGCAGGAAATAAAACCCCCCGTGGTTACTTTCTCCCACCGTGCCAGCTGCACAGCTGATACTGTGATTGATATCAGGTTAGACTGGAGATGGTGGACGTGCTGTGTTCACGTCCTCGTTTACACAGGAACCTCTGATTATGTATCTGTTGTCAGAGTCGATATATTTGGTCATTTGGAGCAGGTGACCCCATTGCTGCTGTCATGCGCCCTATAACCAGAACGATTGTGCACAAATGTGTGTTTGTACCTGGCCAGCAGGTCCAGGATGTTCTCTCTCATGTAGCTGCTGCAGGCTGTGTTGTCGTTCACCAGTTCTGGGGTTAAGTCTGGCCACCGGGGGGCGCCAGAGGTCTCCGCATTCTGGATCCAGTCGACCACGCGGCGCTGGTCGTGCAGGGCGGTGAGATAACGCCACAGCACTGAAGAGTCGCAGGCTCTGAGCTCTAACAGAGAAAAGGAGCTGAGGTGAACTGAACTGAGCTGAACGGAGTCTTAATTTATAATCTGATCCGACCCGTGTTTTACCTGTGTGCTGCAGTCTGGACAGGAGGACGGCTGTCCGGCAGCTCTGGTCCCAGTTCTTCACCCAGTCCAGTCTTAGTTTCCTCCAAAGACCCTCCCGCTCCTCCTCCTCCTCTTCCCGAGGCCTCCTCTGCACCTCCAGCTCTTTCAGAACCTCCTCACCAGCTCCCTCCTTGCAAGCCATCCCAACAGTCACGGAAAGTTTTTGGATTCTCAAAGTCAAAAACAAAGAGTTTCTGTTTACTCAGAGGTTTAAAATCTGAATACATGAAAGAGCAAGAGTATAAGAGTTGAGGGGAGGCTTAGAGGAGATAAAAAGAGAATTCAGAGGGTTCACAGAGGAGGATGAGGGCAGGTAACGTAATAAGGAACAAAAACATGGACAGAGGTGAAACAAAGAAGCTTCAGAGCAGGATGAGGATGCTTACGAAGATGATACAGTTTATGCATCTCCACGACAGAAAAGACGTTCAAGGAATATTCAGACCTGATTTTCCATAAACGTGTTCACGGTGTTTAAGATCAAATTTGAACTAATGTAATTTTCACAAGTACACTTAATGCTTTATGATGACTTTTATGATAAAGCCCATGAGGCACGGTGGCTGTTTTCACTGCTGGAAGCTGATAAAGCAGAAACTTCATATATATTTTTCAGAAAGAAGTAAACTTGGCTTTCGGTGTGACTGCAGTATCAAATCACAGGTCAGCTTTAGAAGTTTAGTCCCAGCTGTAGGATGGACCGCTTACAGCCGTCACAGCTTACCCAGGTCTCACCTATGACCCTAAAAAAGCTCAGGATTTAGCTGTAAGCCATAACGTCTAGGGTTCCAGCTCCCGCGTCTGTCCTTGTGCAATATACTAACTACTGGGTAGGCTTCCCGAAGCTGACCAATCAGAAAGAAGCAGGTTTTTGGATGGGTGGTCCATAAAGAGATAGGAGCTAATATGTTCACAACACAAACATGTGCAGTATGACAGAGAGCAGAGAGCCATTCTCATTGGTGGAACTGTGTATTCAGCTAGCAGCTGTTTACCCTTGACGTGAGGTACTTCCTGTACAGCGGACGACCAGCTGCGACCCCAGCTTCTCCATCTCTCCGATGAATTTAACACTCTCAATCTCCTCTTCTGGGAAGTGACTCCGACTGGACAGCTCCTCCACCTGTCCAACAGGTATGAACAGTTTAAAGGTTAGACGGGGACAAAAGATTCTAAACATTCACAGAAACAAACAGACAGCATGTGTCAAAGTAAAATAGAGGGAAACGCAGTGAAATGCCAGACTCACCATTAGCTCCCTGAGCTCCTTGTCATCCGTGTGGAGGCAGATAAGGTGGAGCTGGTGCTTCACACTGAAACCCTGCAAACCCAAACACAAAGCCGCTCAGCCTCGACGCTGTGTCTCCTTTAAAGAACATCACAGAGCTGTGCTGCAGCTCAGCGTCACCGCCATCCCAGAGCTGGCCGGGATCAACGCCCCGCTCTGTTTGAAACTGCAGGGTTCTTATTTGGGACGGTCAGTCTGTGCGACATCATACAGATCCCAGAGTAGAAGAAACTGTGATAAACTGGCTCGCAGGCATTACTTCTACATCTGCAGTGTCATTATTAGAAGCGTTGGATCGAACAGGAGATAAAACAAACAGTACTTTTGTCTGTACTTCACTTCTATAATGCTCCTCTTCGCTCTTTTCCTGATAACCTGTAGTTCTGTGTATTTTCCTGTTTCTTATGCGGATGAATGTGTGTGATGTATGCTGCGCTCACCATGTTGGCGAGGAGTGTGTTGGCAGTCTGCAGGTCTCGACGCCGCAGGCAGGAGAAAACCTGCCGCAGACCCTCCCTCCTCAGAGCCGACAGGCGACATTCGGGCCGGTTCTGCCTCCGTAGGACCGCCTGAGCTCTGGGGATCTGATTGGTCAGGATGGACTGATGGACCACTTCCTGCAACACGAACACAGATCAACACTTTCTAGCTTTTCACACCTTTTTTTTTTTATGGTCACAGGAAGGTTACTGCGGTTATGGGACCAAAGTAAAAAAAAAGACCAAATCGGACCTCTGCTGAGAGCTGCTCCCACTCGTCCCGCTGAGCCTCCTCCTCGGCCGGAGCAGCAGCTCTGCTAGCCGACACATCGGGCCCTGCAGACCAGGGGAATCTCTTCATGTAGCTCCTCAGCTCGGCCACGTACCGATCCAGAACGTTTATGCAGTTCTGCACGCCCGAGTCCTCGTCTGCAGATGCAGCAGAGCAGCGTCAACTCGGACGCTTGTATTAATGGTGTGTGTTTGTGTGCTTTTGTGCTTTCTTACAGTGTGTGTTGGACAGCACGGAGCGGATCTGCGTGTTCACGAAGCTCAGGGTGATGTTGAGCAGCTGCTCGGAGAACTGTCGGCTCTGAGCTTCACTGTTCGAGTCTCTGACGGCCAAACACAGCAGGTCTAAGGCGGGACACAGCTCCTGCACTCCTGCAGGGGCGACCGCTCGTTACACACAACCACCACACATCATGATATTACTCTTTGGTTCTTGACTTTTGCAAAAAGGGCAGGTAGGTTTGGGTACTTTTGCTCTGATGAAATCATCATTTAAAATCGTGTGAGTGTGGCCAATCTGCTAAAAAATAAGAAATCGGGAAGGGAGCAGATATTTTTTTCAGCAGTTTACCTCTAAGTTTTTCCAGTGTTACAGATGTTGTTAAAATGAACAATACTTTGTGCTGCATGACACATCTCATGTTTCTTCGTGTAATAAGGACCAACAACGCTGAAAATTCTCCCCTGAACTCATTTCAGGGAAAGTTATTTTGGAAGATTTGTATGTGACGCCATGAGCGCGCATCTGCGAGCGGTTTGCACGCTTCTCTGCCTGCGATCTAAAACGTCTGCTTGTAATGTGGCATGCACGTACTGTCTGTGAGGCTCAGCGTGGACGAGGCAGGCTGATCGGCAGAGCTGAACGCTGCCGCCGGAGGGTTCAGGACGTTTTCTTTGCTCTTCAGGTAGAAGTCCACCGTGTCCAGCTGACGGTTCTTCAGGCCAGTCTGTGCAACAAGAAAAAGACAAACTGTATGATGCAAACGTCATAAACAGTGTTTTCATTTTTCTTAATGAATGAATAGATAACACAGACTGATGGTTTTGTTTTGTGTCAGGATTTTATCTCTCACAGAATCATCAAAGATCTCAAAAATGTTTTCCTGTGATCACGACGATGTTTAATAGGTCCCCGAGTCTGCTACCTGCAGGGCGTGGATGGGGATGGAGCAGCGCCCCCAGCTGTTCAGGTGGCAGACTGCGTCCACTGTCGCCGCACTGCCGAACAACATCAACCTGCTGAGCAAATCTCGCTGAGACACGGAGAACAGGACCTGGAACACACCGGCCTCTGACACACACACACAGTCACAGTCACACACAGGATGTAAAGTTACTGAAATGAAGGCGGGGCTTGTTGTTTCGATGCACTCCCTGTAAATTAACCTCCCTGCCGTCTTTTTCCATTTCTTTCACAGATGGAGAGAAAAACACTGAAACAGCAGCTGATCAGATCTTGGTGTTTTGCTCTGAAGGTAGTTTGAATAATCTGAGATTACTCTGACAGCTCATTAGCTTTTCTCACCATTACTGAGATCTAAACAAGAAGCATTCTCAGAGAAACACGAGCTGTCAGGTGATCGCGCCACTTCAATACAAACTGCAAGCTTATGAAAATAACATGGACAAAAAAACAAGTTGGATTCATTTGTGCAGAATAACCGCGTGAATCTTTGGCGCTTTGTCGGGCTGCTGAGGCGATCACAGTAACAAAGTCTCGCAAACAGTTTGACTCGGAGCGCAGTGACTTACTCTTCAGCAGCAGCCGATGCTGCCGCTCTCCACAGCGCTGCACGGGCGCCGCTTTGCCTGCCGCCTGGTGGTAGCTCACGTCCCCATACTCCATATCCCACAATGCCACTGTGGTCTGTCGGTTTCCTGGGCTCACGAAGGTCAGCAGAGCGGAGAACTCGGACACGGTGAGCTGAGATGAAGCTGATGATTCGGGGATGGCGAAAGCGACGGTCAGCCCCCCCGGGGGCACTCTGCTGTGAGCTGAGGATGGAGCCAGTTGAGAGTCCATGTGGGGGAGTGAGGAGAACCAGGAGGAGGTCCTGGGAGGCTGAGATGAAGAGGAGGAGAAAGGACAAGTGGCCTGTTTTGCTCTGCTATACATGGAGGTGAGACGAGCCTCCCAGGAGCTGGAGTTGAGGTCAAAGGTGAAAGATCAGAGGAGAAAGGTCAGAGGCAGATCTTTCTCTCTTCTTAAAAGAAAATAAATATTTGACAAACGAAAATTAAGAAAGTTTCGATCACAGCTTATAAATCCAACACGGTGTCTGCTCCGCAGCTTACCGGTCGGTGCTGAAGGTCGCTTCCAGGGCCGAGACGCTGAAGTCGGAGCTCGACAGGCTGTCCTGGTCTCTGGGGTACTGCGGCTGAAGACGGGGGCGTGACCGGGGGGCGGCGCACAGCAGGTGGTCTGGAAACATCCTGAAAGACAGATCAGGAGTGACTCTGAAGTTTACTCTGTGCCGTCTCTGCACGGGGATTAACTCGCAAATAAGTCAGCACCATTTCATTTTCCCTGTTTGATCCAGTTAATCAGTTTAATATTCCTCCATCCAGCTGAGCCGGGAAACCTGACATCACACGCACTCAAGTTTTCTTTCCAAACAGGATCAGAGCGGCGCAAAGGGAAGACTAATCCACTCCGGCCTCACGATTTCTCCTTCTGTCACCATTCTGAGAATGTTTTCAGCACTTTATGGCTCTTTAATTCAACACTTTTCACCCAAATCACCACAAATGACTCTAACACAGACAATGCTGTGCTTTCTACTCATCTAGATGCCTTCTGATGCATTGCACTAACTTTATACCTGAAGTAGTGGTTGAGGTCGACGGCGATGGCGGCGTGGGACCGAGTGATGGCGACAGCTGTGCTCAGATCAGCTGACACCTGGAGGAGGCAGAAGGAGGGAGAGGAGGAGAAGGAGAAGGAGGTGAGCTCGTCCTCTGCCGGGCTGGAGCTCAGGTAGGCGGGCAGGTTAACGCTGGCCAGCAGAGTGCCATTAGAGATGCTGCACACAGCTGGAAGGGGCAGAGTCAAAGAAAAGAATGTATGGACAAAAACCAGGCACTTTATGTCATGCATTTATAGGAGTTACAGTGCAAACAATTTGAGAGGAGTGTATTTTAATGACTCATAAAAAGGAGAACTTCTGTTACAAGCCTCTGGACTCAACCACATCCCTCGTTCCTGTATCTTAACTAAAGGGAAGCTCTCTTGGACATGTGCAGAGGATGGAGAGTGGATATATCGGACAAAAGGATGATGAAGATGGAGCTGCCAGGCAGGAGGAACTGTTGTTGTTGGGGGATCCTCTGCAGGACTTCCACTGCAGGTCAGTGCATTTTTGTGATTGTGACATTACACTAGTTTGCCCCGAGCTAAAGTGCTAGGAACCACTTACTGGTGTTGTGACCTTCTGCACACTGGTACTTGTCATAACGGACGGTGTGAGTCACATGCCAGCAATGTTCTCAGTATGCTCACAGTAATACTGTGTGTAGCAGCATACAGTGAATCAGCGAAGGATACATATGAGTCCAGTGATGCTGAGGGCAAACAGGGTTTCCGTGGAGACGCAGTGATGGACAGCAGAGCACGAGTCGCCATCGGCCAGCTGGACTCTGCAGCAGGATAACGTCTGAGGCTCCTCCTGCTCCTCCTGTTGCCACTGTAGCTGCAGCAGCCAATCAGAGTTCAGCAGAATGCAGCAGCGAGCAGTCACAAAGGACAACACCTGCACCACCTGCAGCTCAGTCACACCTGGGAGCAAACACTCAGTCAGCTAATGTGAGAAGTTAATAACAAGCAGGTAGTCTAGATGGTTTTGGTACTCACTGGGGTCCTGGTCTCTGATGGTCTGCAGCAGGCGGTCTGCAGGACACTCCCACGCACAGAGCACGGAGATGAAGGCCGACCGCTCGGCCCTGACCTCCAGCAGCTTCAGGTCACCCTGAGATCCCACAGCCAGCAGCCTGAAGCTGCTGACTCCCCGAGAGCGGACAGACACCTCCTCCCATGAGAAACTGTGAGTAGAAAGAAACTTTTAGAAAATCTGATTGTTTACCTGCAGTCCTGGACAGTCCTCACTAACCTACACAGACCTACACAGCACACAGAAGACCTCTGATGTCCTCCAGCTCTTCCTAAGCTGCAGTTTCAGCTTTCTTTGGAGCCATTTTACTAGCTTTTTGTCTAGTTTCAGAATCAGAATCAGAATTACTTTATTTATCCCCAAAGGGGAAATGAAGAAACAGCAGAGCAGCATAGCGTTAAAGATGAGGAAAGGGCATACATAGACAATAAGAAATGGATTATAAATACAATATACAGTATATACTGCAGCTGCACTCCACAGAGAGCAACACACACTGCAATACTTCAGCATACAAACACAAACATTTTAGTGTCTCAGTGAGTTTTTAGCCATAGTAATATTTTCTTATTGTGTGTGCCATTACCCAAATCATATAAATATTTAGCAAACATTAAATAATCAGAATCACAGTTTGCTGTGACTAGACTTAGGCGGCAGTGACAGGAGGAGCTCCATTTGATGGATTCTCATTTTAAACAAACACTGATGTATTTCAGAGCCAACACATTTTCATGTTAGACCAATTTGTCGTTAAATTATTATGCTTTGACTCACTCTCGGTAGCTGCCCTCCACTGCAGCTGGAGAAGCCTCTCTGTCCGCTGGATCCCACACCACCAGCTGCCCCCGGACCCCCAGACATCCGAGCAGGGAGCCTCCAGGAGCAAGCTCGGCTTTCCGTATGTCCGCGACATCACCACAGTGCTGATTCTCCGGGATCACAGCCACCTCCGTGGATCCAGCCTGCAGCCGCTGATCCACCTCCAACATCTTCGCGCGATGGACCGGGACCGGAGAAACCGGATTAAAGGTTTAACTGTGAGCTAAGAAGACATTTTAGGTTCAAAAGAAGAATAAATCTGCTGTCGAGGCACTTTGGATACTTCCTCTTCTCATGTAAACAGCTGCTCGGTTTCAGGTGTCACGTGTGCTGCCTCTACTGTCAGCTGACCTCCGCGGAAGCTTAATCGAAAGCACAAGACGCCGTTTATTGATGCGCAATAACGCAATCGTGGATCGATTGCTTTTCCCTGGACCCAGCTTTAGAAAGCGACACGCTAATTGGCTGAGACAAACACCGTCGATCTGTGTATGGTTTAGCAGTTAGCGCGCATGCTAACTGTAGCCAATTGGTCCCATTGTCGCAGATAGAGATCTGCTGAAGGTGCGCCGCTGTACTCTAACGTCTGTCTCTTAGCTTTCCTGCTAAAGTCACCGCGAAAGGTCCCGTTTATTATGGCGTTTTCTAAACAATGGAAGCAGCTTTGAGCCTCGTGTCGTTAACTTTCGCGAAGGTTTTACAGTTCTCCGGACTGACAGACAACTGGAATGCCCCGAGGACCAAAAAGATGGAGGAGAAAGCATTAGAAGTGTACGGTACGTTCAGCCGGTAATGGAGACTAATGGAGGATCTCGTCTCGTAAACAAGGAGCTACTACACTGTTAACTAACCTGTATACTGTAAGCCTGTAAAACCACGGCTAAAATACTGAAAAACTGTGAATAAATAAAAATGACTGTAAGTAATTGTGAAATTCATACGGTCAGTGACAGCGGCATATGTGAGTAAGAGTTTTCTGTCAGTTTTGCTCGCAGATGAATAAATCATGTGTCGACTGTGTTATACGTTTCAGCAGGTCTTATAAATTAGTAGTAAAAACGCAAACTAGTGAAAATTAAGTTAAATTTGAGATTATTGAGCTGGAGTTTGGTGGTACGGAAAGAAAAGATTTGACTACATAAACATGTTTACGTACACATGCTGAAAGTTTCTGATAGTGTTGGAGGTTCTATAATGTCTTTAAACTTGAAAAGACCGAGGCCTGTTAACTTCTTACTAGCGATCATGGTTAATTACAACTGACAGATTCTCTCTGCAGCATAAAAAGGATTTGTTTGACAGCACTCACTGGATTGACCAATACTGGGAACAAAGGGAAAGTCCAGCCATCTCAGTGAAGATCTAAAAAGGAGAACTGTGGATTTACACAAGTTGGGAAAGTCTCTCTGAGCCATTTCTGAACAAGGACCAAGATCACACAAGTACAAGTTATATAGATCTGTCACCACTGAGAACTGGGAGAAGACCCAAACTGTCCTTCTCAGCTAAAATAAGCAGCTAGAGCGGTGAAATGTGGACACAGTCGGGTGTTCCAACAGGAAAATGATCCCAAACACACATCAGAACTGGTTTTGGATAAAGCAGGCTTAGCATTGAGCCTTTCCAAAGCCCCGAAAACTTGTGGACCAATTTAAATGAACTCGATTCTGATTCTGCTATCCCAAGAAGAGCGGTCAAAAAAGAGCCAGATATGCCAGAAGCTTATTGATGGATACCAAAAACATGTGGTTGATGTGCAACTTGCTAAGAGGCACTTAATCAGATATTTGTGTATGTATATATCTGAGCCCGAGAACTTTGAGACTCATTTCCTTCACAGTGACTCTCCTACTGGTCTAATCTAGCATGAAACACTCTGATTTCTGTGACTCTACATTTCGTTCTCAGTTTGTTTCAGCTGATCATTAAACACAAGGCTTTGCCTGTTTTCTCATTTTAGTGTTGCTGTCACATGATTCACGTTTTCTTTTCCTGCACTCCATCAGATGTGATCAAATCGATCCGTGACCCAGAGAAGCCGAACACCCTGGAGGAGCTGGAGGTGGTGACGGAGAAGTGCGTGGAGGTCCAGGAGCTCGGCGAAGACGAGTACCTCATCATCATCAAGTTCTCTCCCACCGTCCCCCACTGCTCCCTGGCCACGCTGATCGGTGAGTCCATCTGCCGACAACGCAGTGATTGAACCGTGTCTGAGTTATTTCAGCTCATGTTAGGAGGACACCTCAAAATATCCCCAACAATCTATTTCTAAGGTTTACTGAAAAATCTTTGGAGATCGTCAGATGCTTAAAGGAGGAACTAAATTTAAGCAAGAGTGAAAGAGCAGCGTCAGTCTAAAAACAAGACTGAAAACGTAAAAACGAAATCAAATTAAAAACAATCTGTAAATAAAATGTTATAACAACTACCAGTCACACGAGAGTCTGTCATCCACCCCGGAGGTCAGAACGATTTAAGAATATTTTAGGGGCCTGGAAACTGAATAAATGCTGTTTTTGTTTGGCTCATCTTAGTCAGGAGTTCACCGGGAGCATCATTTTGAATCTGATGGCAGGAACGTGTTCCACGTTTCTCTCTCGTCTTTCAACATCACTCCATAAATGTCTGTGAGCTAAAGAGAGCAGCTGCTGGACGTAGTTTTATGCAGATTGGTGAAGCGCTGCCCGCCTTTCCTTCTGAGAGACTCTTTTTATTCCCAGTTATGTTCCCTACCTCGGCCAAGATGACCTGCTCTGTGTTTGGTAGCGTGTGGTGTCGTTCTGTGTGTGGACACGTAGCTGGATAAATTGTATAGGGGTCAGGGTTCAAGGTAGAGCAGTGTCAGGTTAAAGTTTCCATCCACCGAGGTCTTCAAGGCAGGTTTCATCATTTATTGGTGGAAAATGGAGGAAAAGTCTCAAAACTTACAAACTGTGATTCTTGCAGGTGTGCTGTGTGTTGTTGACATATAGAAAGTACTGTATACAGATTTAAGAGGTGATCTCACCTTTGACCTCGTGCTTAAATGTTAGATCTGCCTGTTTTTCAAAATGTGATTTTATCTTTGAAGAAGGCGTCGTCAGGAGAAAGAGAACGAGCTGCCACGTTAGTCACAAGTATACTGCAGTATAATATTATATAATAATACTTAGTCCTGTAACCACCTGATTTATTTTAATTAGAAGTTTGTTTCCCTTTAAATCAAAGTGCTGTCTCCATCACCTCTGTAAGGCCGCTGTGCTGGCAGGCACAGAGCTCGTACTTATTATTCTGGACGTCCTCACAGTGTCAGCGGGCTGCAGTGGCAGAGTCTCCCCGAAGACGCCGTTCTTAATGTGATGAGCAGCAGGAAATAAGCGATGCCTCGCTTTTAGCTCAAAGCAATCTCAGCCTGTTTTACTGAGAGGCTGGAAACTTTTTTTTCCCCCCAATGTGTGAGTGCGTATTCCTATCTTTGTGGGGACCAAATATTGGAAGTTTATTGTACTTGTGTGGACTTAAATCCCGGTCCCCACGAGTTTGAAGGCATTTTTGAGACTCAAAACGTGGTTTTAGTGTCAGGGTTACAGTTCGGTTATGGTTATGGTTAGGGAAAGCATTATGTCAATCAGATGTCCCCACAAGATATGAATACCCGACGTGAGTGTGTGTGAGTGTGAGAAAGCGAATAAAACTTTAAGCAGACAGCGCCGCTGCATCACGGAGAGCCTTTTAACACAGCTGCGGGGGGTTAGCCCCACATCTGTGGCTCCAGTTTGGGATGTTTTATCGGTCCGCTGCAGCTCCTTCTTCCTCCTATCCATCAAACTGTCCGAGCGACAAAGTGAATCTATTTCAGAACAGACTGTATAAAACGCAGTTTACTGTGGCAGCTGAAGCCATATCACTGTGGGACAATGATTATTTAGCAGCTACTGGGAGAAGTTGGTTCTTTTTGAATGGGAGTCTGCATTTACTGGCTTTCATTGAAGGTTTTAGTTGGCTGTGATTTCAAACTCCGGGTTTGGAGGCTTTCTTTGGCAATGAGATGGAAGCACCTGCTACACCATTTTTTTTAAATTAGCATGAATTATTTTAATGTTCGGTGTTCCTGTTTGTTTCTCTTCTCTAATCTGCTGCTAACGTTGCTCTTTGTCAGCAGTGATCAGTGTCTGATGGGCTTTTTCTGTGTCTGCAGGCCTGTGCTTACAAGTGAAGCTCCAGCGGTGTTTGCCATTTAAACACAAGGTGAGTTTCAGCTTGATCTGAGTCGCTGCACTCAAACCACGGATGACACATTTTCACCCTGACCTCTTCTGGCATTAAGCCCCCACATAGATCTTTTTTATTTTTATGTGGTGGTCAAACCAGTGCAATAAATCTCTCCTGTTTGCTTTGGTCTCCAAGTCTTAGCACTTTGGGTCAAAGAGGTTTTAGCCAGAGCTGCTGGAAAATCACCAGCATCATAATAAAATACTTCTAAACAGTTTTAATTCCAATTTTTGTCAAGCAAATGAACATTATTAAAAAAAACATGACTAGGTATCACAGATGTACAGAGAAAATACACGAAGAAGGTTTGGTGGGGTTTTTGAACCTTTGCATTTAACACTTAGCATCACCTTTTTCCCCACCCGCTTTCTACTTTTCGTCAGGGTTTAGGTGGAGCTCGTCGTGGTCTAGGTTAAAATGCACACCATCTTCTCAGTTAAGCTTCAGCAAAGTGGTCAGCTGAACTCTGGCAAAACACACCTTTGTTTTCAACATTTTCTGATTTCAATTGCAGAAAAATGACATCAAGAGAGAATTGCCAAAACCTGCAGTTCCTCTAACATCCACTTGATGATTGATATATATATGTATATATATATACAGGTCCTTCTCAAAAAATTAGCATATTGTGATAAAGTTCATTATTTTCTGCAATGTACTGATAAACATTAGAGTTTTATATATTTTAGATTCATTACACACAACTGAAGTAGTTCAAGCCTTTCATTGTTTTAATATTGATGATTTTGACATACAGCTCATGAAAACCCAAAATTCCTATCTCAAAAAATTAGCATATCATGAAAAGGTTCACTAAACGAGCTATTAACCTAATCATCTGAATCAACAAATTAACTCTAAACACCTGCAAAAGATTCCTGAGGCTTTTAAAAACTCCCAGCCTGGTTCATTACTCAAAACCGCAATCATGGGTAAGACTGCCGACCTGACTGCTGTCCAGAAGGCCATCATTGACACCCTCAAGCAAGAGGGTAAGACACAGAAAGAAATTTCTGAACGGATAGGCTGTTCCCAGAGTGCTGTATCAAGGCATCTCAGTGGGAAGTCTGTGGGAAGGAAAAAGTGTG
>VUQR01036584.1:7029-20889 GCA_015108515.1 Hemichromis elongatus
TCTTCCCCCTCCCTGTCTCTGTGTCTCTGCTTTGCTCTTCCTAGGTTTCGATCTGATCATTAACTCCTTAGAAAATCTGAACTGAGTATCTATCTGTGCTAATTACATTTAAACCCACAGACAGACACACACACGCACATAAATGAAATCAAATGTTTTTCTGTATGTGTTAAGTAAGCATAATTGAGAGGTTAAACAGGACACATCTGGATGAGTTAAGCCACCAATTAAATCCATGACATCATCATCCAGCCCGGCCAATCGTGCGCTCTTGTGAAACCAGTCTCTCTATCGCTCCCCATCACGCTGAGCATCGCAAGCTCTTCCTCCACTTCACACTGCGCTGCTAGTGCC
The DNA here is from genome assembly GCA_015108515.1 of Hemichromis elongatus. NCBI lineage: Eukaryota > Metazoa > Chordata > Actinopteri > Cichliformes > Cichlidae > Hemichromis > Hemichromis elongatus. Next base: position 7,384 of record VUQR01036584.1, read on the forward strand.
GTTGCCATGGTGATGCTCACTATGAGCGAGGCAAACAGCGACCCACTCTGTGACTCCGGCACTTATGTACGTACACACAGAAACACACACGCAGCTGAGCATGAACTGCTAAATGGATTCACATCGAGACATGTGATTGCGTACGCGCACACACATGTACACACACACATTCAAACAATCTTTTATTTTATAATGCGGGTACAAGTACACATTCAAACCCACACACAAACACGCTACACGTATGCATCAGACTTCACACATCCACACATAAACAAGTACATTTTTCCTATTGTCTAAAGAAATACAAACGCACACACAAAAACACACACACTCAGATTTAAACATCAGATATGAAAAAGCATGCACCCACATGTTCAGTCTTGTAAAATAATAACACACACACACAATAAATGAAAAATGTTTATTATGCATGCACACAAACACACACAGAGTAGTAATCTAACTGGAGTATATATCAACACACAGGTAAATAGTTTTACACCCAATAAAACGCAACACGAAGATACCAAGCGGAAAACTCGAGGGTTGAGAAATACAACCAACGTGGAAGTGATTACACGTGAAGTTCCTCTATTGGCCACTTGAGGCCTCTAAAAACGAGTAAATTTCCATAGACTCCTGTGGTCGATTCAGAAACAACTCTTGCACATGGTTTTCTGAATTTCTCATCATGTATTATGTGCTGTTTGTACTTGTGCTTGTACATAGGTGAAAAAAGAGAGCTTGATCTCAATGAGACGACCTTTTGAACAACCCCTGGTTCAAAACTGAGACGAGAGGTTCCTGTAACATGTGCTTCAGCAAGGACATCCAGTGTAAAATTCTCCCACTCAAATGCGTTGATTCATCAGCTGTGCAAGTGAAGCTTATTTGTCTTTTACTCTGAGTTTCACTTGCACAGTTTATAAAATCAACTTGCTAAACAATCTTGTTAGCTTCCTGTGGTAACATAGCACTTCATTGTCTTGTCTTAAATATTATCACTTCTGCCTCTTCTAGCAGTGAGCAAAATGTTAATGCTGAGGTTTCCAAAAATGAACTCTCTCATCATGGGTATTTCCATCTTTTGCATACAGTCTATGGAAAACACAGATATGCAAACACATAAAAAAAAACCCCACAAGCCTATTAAAGAACATGTATACAAATTCACATTCAAACCCGTAAATGAACACACACTAACTTATTATCTAATCACCCATATGTCTGAATAACAACCTTAAAAGTGATAATTATGTTCAAGGCACACACACACACACGCGCACGCACGTAAGCATACACCACCATCTGAATACACCCATTGTAATTATGTTCTCACTACAATTGCAGGCTGTGTGACCCATTTGTGTAAGAGACACTTGTATGCTTGGAAGTGTTATCAAGTTGCAGATTGTACATTTATTTGTGTGTTTCTATGCGTTTCTCTGTAACTATTAAAAGTTCCTGGAAGCTCTCCATGAGCTCCATGGAGCTGGGCATGGTTGGAAATGTCATGTGGCATTAGAGATAATGGAACAGACAAGAAAGTGAATTAAAAAGAGTCAGGAAGCACGGACACACTTCCTCCTCAGCAGTGCAGACATTTATTGCTTTTCTCTCTGTTATCAGCAAATGGCTGACCACATCTCTGATTGACTTAGCGTTAACAAATGTGATTATGGACACCAGTTTATAAGCCTCTAACACACACATACACAAACGCTTACATGCACTATATGTTGACCCAGTAAACATCACAGCATTCAGGATATTGAAACCTGTGAGTGTCTCTGTGGGAAGAGTGTGACGCAGGATTCACGTGAGCAGCAGATAAGCTGATCAATCACAGCTCAGCAGACTGCCTGAGAGATGTGTCTGTGGAGCTGCTCCTCCGGGCTAAGCTGAAAAGTCTGATCCCAGAGTTTCCAGGTCATAAGCAAAACAGAATGCAGGGAATACAAAACTGATTACACGGGCCTGTATTTTATCTGCACTTTAAATCCAAAAAGCTTTTTTTAAAAAAACAAAATCATTTCATTTCTCCGGGTGGAGGCGCTTCCTATGGGGAGGCCAAAATCAAAAGCACGAAGCAGCCTAAAATCATTTTCTTTGATCGGTGTTAGACGTGGTATGGACTTTTGAGGTAAACAGATACTGACACACATGTTTGACGCAGACTGAAGGTGAGCCTCAGCAGTTTTGCAAATCTCTTAGATATTTTTTTCTTGTAAAGAAGAAAGTTATGTACACAGACAGTATGACCAACAACTCTGAGCATCGCCCAATCAGCTTCCTAAGCGTTAAACGCCAAAAAAAAAGCTTATTGCCTGCTTATTCTGGCTCAGGACACTTTAGCAAAAGAGATCCTAAAAGTTAAGTAAACGTAAAAAAAAAAGAAAAAAAAGACAATGAATAGAACTGACTCCAAAAGTAAACTGTTAACAGAAAGAGACAGAGTTTCTACAAATTGCATTGCACATTCATTCAGTCACAGAGTGGATACAGTGGTGCTAAAACACTGTTTTATTTATCCAGATGACTTCCTTATACCTATTACTGCAGCCGTTATACAGGTTTTATATTTAGGGAAATAAAACGGTACTATCAGATAGGTTAAGATCAATGGATGTCCTTGTTCAAATCCAGTACTAAAATACGTAAAAAATACAGGTGTGCATTAACCAGTGGACTGAGGCTTTAACGGTAAACAACTGAGAAAGTCAAATGTAAACTGTCATGGTGAGAGTTTTCTGGATAACAAGGAATAAAACATTGGCAGTTTTCATAGAAATGATTAACTAGCTATCAAGTTATCAAATCGGTAAATGTCTACAATGATTTATAGTTCAAAGCATGAACTATGAAGACAAAAATCTACTTATGTGGTAATGGAAAAGGAAAGAAAAGGCCAGTTTCAAAGTGCATATCAGGGATTCATTTGATTTCCTTCAGTATGTTTTGACATTGGAGCTATTTTAAGCCTTCTCTGCACCAAATGCATTCATAATCAACGAAACCATAACCTTCACAGCAACTTTCGATTCCACAGCCAATCTGATGATTCACTGTGATTCTCTCAAACACACACAAAAACACTCGTCAGACATTTTTCCAAGAAATGAAAAATAAACTCTTGTCAGCTTTATTGTAGACAAAGTAAACCTCCATGTCCCGGCGAAACAGGCGAGGAAAACAGTTTTTGGTTTAATCTGATATGATCGGAACTGGGTTAAGGTTAGGCTGTCAGCACCAATCAATCTGACAGCATTCACTAAAAGAGCCTCACTGTCACGCAATGGTGTTTTATGGAACAAAAAAACAAAACAAAACAACAAGAAGTACACAAAAACCCCAAAAACCAAATGAAGTGGAGAAACTCTAGTCATCTCGTTGTAATGTTTGGGAACTCAGAAAATGCTAACAGAGTATAGCGTGCTAACAAACTGCAAGCTGCAGGAAGAGGAATAAAATACTTCTGAGCTGTAGTCAGAAACCAAAGCCAAAGGAGGGTATCCACTATCAAAATACATCATTAAACTTTTATGTGCATTTTTAACACATACCTACACACAGTGTGCTAACAAAACTACATATCTGCTGAAAGCAAGCATAGCAGTTCATCCCTCGCCATCTTCTCTGGGTCAAACTGGGTCTTTGTGGAGATGTGTATAAAAAGCTAGCAGTTTCTAAATATACACCCCCAGCAGCTCTGCGTGTAAGAGCCCTCTCCTCTGCGGCAGCCTGAGCTTGACACGCCGTTTTTTTTTTACTCTAAATGTGTGTTTTCATCCTCCAATGCAGGATTCCCATTTGGCCCAGTGATCAGGGCTGCTGCAACTGAAAAATTAAAATTTTATCATGTAACTGCTTAGTGATGTTGTCATCATTATCAGATGTTTTTGATGAGAGCACACAAACACCCCCCCGACCTGGTTTTTCGTTCTTTTTTTAAGAGACTCTCCAGAACTAAAGCTTGTTTCACCTTTTAAAGGAAGAAACATCAAAACAGAGAGATCGGAAAGACAGATTTCTTCATCCTGTGTCAAATCTCTTCATCTCTTTGCTTCTTTGCTGAATTATCTCTAACTGAAGACTCGTCTCCAAGATTTTTGAAATGGGTAATCAGAAAATTCACTTCAAAATTTGCTTGCAACTTATAAAGATTTCAAACACACCTCCTGCCTACATAAACATACATCAGGGGAGGGTGCTGCCTTAAAACAACACAATAACCACAATAAAATGTAATATTCAAACAGCGAGAAAACGAAAATGATTCTGTTGTGAGGTACAAGTACAGAACAAAGATACTGTTTGCAAAGTAACGCCTAGATTATCCTATAATGCGGAAATGGACACAGATGGCTGGAGACACCGCAGCGCAGCATTCGTTACTGTTATACTCTCGAAGAATGCTGCATGGGGTGTGTGTGCACATGTTGCAATTTTTTTTATCTAAAGACTGCACGCTTGTGCCCGTGTGTGCATGAATAAGTGAATGTGGCTTCTAGCAGCAGTGCTTTTAATGCTTAGAGTAGAAAGGCGCTATTTATTTGGTTATTTACAGTTTCAGTGAATTATAAGTTCAAAGACAGTCACTGTTAACAAAACACTACTGTTTTCTAATTCTGTAATTGTGTTAAAAAATTAGAGAATAATGATTCTAATCGTGTCCATTATTTTGCTATAATTGAGCAAAATGACTATCCTACTAATACACACTAATTTAACCATTACGCAAAAAACAATACGCAGCTCCTTTGAATGATGACACAAACTGATGGTGAGTCACTGTTGAAAATCTTAACTCAGTGCAGCAAAAAAATATCTACACAAACACAAAATGAATGAGAAACTGATTTGAAACACGGCCGTGGCATTTACAGAAATGAGCCCATGCACAGAGTACCTGCAGCGTCAGGCATCCAGAGCTAACAGCCAACATCATTCGCATCATTCGCCACCTGGCTTCAGAGTCAGGCTGAAGCCAGATCATGCACTTCTTTCTAAAGATCGACTCATATTTTTTAAGCACTCATTTTGTGTTCTTCATCATTGTCATTGGTTTAATTGGTTTGTTTTTCACTGCTACATTCCAATTTCGTTGACTATGGGTCTAATAAAGTTAAATTGGGGATGACGCACTGTTTCAATGGATGCATTCATTTTGCCAATTAGCTTTCAAACTTGGTATCTGGAATCATGACAACTCCACATTTGTAATTTGTCATTTTTTTTAACATCTTTAGCCAATTTTATAAAAAGCAGCAATAAATTGCAGTTTTATCAGTGGGAATTTCAATAGTGTTCAGTCTTTAGATGATGAGAGCATCTCCAGATAACGGATAAGGGTAAAAGTTTATAGGTGAAGTGCTTCAGGGTTACTTATGGTAACTCAAAGGTAAGGGGCGTTGGAATGAATGAATGTCCTCGCAGAGATAGCCAAGCAAACGTCTGTGTGTGTGTGTGTGTAGCGTTTGTGTCGTGCTTTGGCAGATGGGTCTGAACAGCCTGAGAACTTCACAATCTGGACTTGATTTGTTATCAACAGGCTCACACGCACTTTGTTCTACACTTGTCCTCCTACTCCACTGCTGCTCAATTCAGCACTCACACACACACACACCCTGCAGGCTGCTTTAATGTGCAGCCTTCCAGGATCTACATGCCTGTAATAATATTTCTCTGCCCTGCTTTAATCATCAAAGCTTCAAAAACATGAGGTTAAGTAATTGTTTCTTCTGGGAAAAAAAAGAAAAACAAGAACTAAACTTTTTCTTTTCACTTTACTTGGACTGTGGAAAATGTTATAACAACTATCATGCATCCTAACAGCAGCCAAGCCACCTAACAGCGAGGTCATTCCCACAGTGTACTTTTGTTTTAGAGCACCAGTTCTCAAACTCGATTCTCATGACAAGCAGCGGTGCTGCTTTTCATCTTTGCCAGGACAGTCAGGTGAATGCAATTACCTGCCTGGGCGGCTGCATTTTTCCAACTGCCAGGGCCCGTTGTTTTATAGAATGATATTTATTACTCCTGCTCGCCCGTTCGCCTCTCCATCTGTCCCACATTTTTGTCCAAATTAAGGTTTTGACAGCTACTGGCCAAATTCCCATGAAGCTGTTCGTGGTCCCCGGAGGACTTTTTCTGTACTGCAACAACTAGATTCAAACATCCTTCTGCATGAACAATTTCAGAGAGTTTTATATGTGCTCTGGCTCAGTTTCAGAGTGCAAAAATCCTGCTTATAACAAAACTGGTATGCTGACATAATGCACATTAGATTTACTAACACGATGATGGGTGAATCAATCACATATATGTTTGTGAGATTTTATTCTTATTTTATTATTCCAACCCAAACATTTGAACGTACATTCTGATAATATACGTAAATGCAGATTATGCTAAAGGAATTTGTTTGTGGAGGCAAACTCCAGGGTTTGATAATTACTGCACATTTACAGCAGTGTAAAATGTATCTTTGTTTAGTGTTGATTAACTTTCTGCTGCAGATATGGTTTTGATGACATTCTGTGTTGATAATGCTGTTCATTAAAGAGTCAAACTGTGCTAATTTACATCACCATATTTTCAGTCTTGGACTGTAATAGAAGAGCTTTCTGTGACTCTCAATTAAACATAACCTTTACTTATCTTACATTGGGCCTTCGAGCCCCTCAGTTCATCTTCCCAGTTGTAGTTAACCTTATTCTAATTTGCTGTCACGAGCGCAAGGTTGTAACAACAGGTGGGCGGGGCTTCTGTGCTTACAGCCATAGCTGTAATAATAATAATATTATTATGACAGGGATTGTTTCTAACTTTGGACATGTTTTCTTCAACCAGTTATTACTATAAAAGAGGCACAATTATAATCCTTTGAGTATTCTGATAAACTCATGTTAGTGCCTAATGTGACACAAATATTTCGTAATGTGAGATTTAAAAAATTCAGAGCACATTTTTATTTCATCTAAAACTGCCGGAGCTCTTAGCACATACTCGCCGCACCCATCCTACAGGAACACACGTTCATACAAAAACACATTTTTAAACAAGTTCAACTGGGTGTAGTTGGAAGTAAAATCCAGTTTTGAGTTCTACTTGCTTGTATAAAAATGGGTTGATGTTAAATATTCATGTGTCCTTGTGATCTTCCTTCTTTTTTATGATATCTAACTGAATAAACTTTGGCAATAATCCTAGGACAAATTTCCCCTAAGGTGCAATAAGGTTTATTTTACCTGCTCGGACTTGACTAACTGCCTTTTATTAAATATATTTTTCTGCTTATCTTCTTGACTCTTTGTGAAATGGTGCAGAGGGAACTTTGTGATGGACATTTTCCAGCTAACTCACAATTAGCTGCAAGCCCAGTATGCAACACAGAGAAAACATGGAAGGAAAGACAGAAAAAGAAACTATTTTCTTGAAAATAACATAAATCAGGCCACGTAAACCTGTTAAATAAGATAAGCAGGACGAATAAATATTTAATAAGAGTTCATAAGACTGAAATGATTCAGCTAGCGTGGGCCCTGCTAGCAGGTTGCTCCACAATAGAGGGCATGATGAAGAATGATTGGACACACACGCACACACACACGCACACACACACGAACATTCACACCTGCATGCTGTTCAGAGTAATCAGCTGTGCATTACAGGTATGCAGCTGTGAGAACTAATTGCTGTTATATAACACGACTCGCTGCCTGCCTCGTCATTGTCTGCACAGTGTTCATGCTACAACATACATGTACACACACAAACGCACACAGAGGTGAGACAACATACATGAACAGATCACAGATTCACGTTTAATGAAGTCACTGTGGAAAAATCTGTTACAATATGTGATAATAACTCACTACTAGCTCTTTATCTATTAAAAATGATAACAACATAATAGATGAAGCGGCTGAGAGTGAAACTAATTATACTTTTTGTGGTTTTGGTAATGTAATCTACAACCAGGGGCAAACACAGATAAAATTAGGGCGCTATGTACATAAAGGAGTGGTTTTACAGGGTTTTCAGGGTAAAACCTCTGTTTAATTTAAAATACACTGCGGTGGTGCACAATCAAGAAATTATTGGGGAAGTATTCCCATTTAGAACAGAAGGTAATTTGTCTGTTATTTTTCCTTATCTAAATAAAACTATTTCCTTGATCTTGTCATTTATCACTGAAAAAACTAACTAAAATAACTTTTAGGTGCTCCCATGGGTTCGCCACAGCGGATGGATCCGTTTGTTTGATTTGGCACAGATTTTATGCCGGATGCCCTTCCTGATGCGACTCTCCCATTTATCTGGCATTGGGTCCGGCGCTGGGAGAGCATTAGCTTGCAGTCTCCTGAAGCTCATTATCATATCAAACACATGAGGTTTATCAACAATAAAAAATTAACTTAGGTTAAAAAAAAGAAGCTTAGCTTAAATGAGTCCTTGTGGTGTACTACTGCATGCACGCATGGGGAAAAAGCCAGCTATTTGGCCTATGTTTATTGGTTATGTTGGAAAAAACAGTCAGTTTCTCTATACCACCCTAAGGTAAGTAATGGTCTGAGCATGGCCAGTAAATTAACATCTACACAAACAACAATGGTGGCCAAAAGCAAAATATTAATTTGAATCTATGTAAAGTAGTATTAAAAACACCCTCCATTATTATATAAATTACCTTCCTGCAAACATAACCGCAGAGCTTTCTGAGTAATGGAGAGTCAGGCTGCAGCCTTTTGTGTTTACAAGAGACATCTCTCCTCCATTCTGGGTTTCAGATAGCATATTATTTAACAACACTAAGTGCCTAAACCCTCCCCTTCCTAAGAACTTGACTGACGTTTATTGTCTTTGCTGATTCCAGAGAAAAATGTCAGGCTGCTTTTTCTCATTGGCACACTCCTTTTGTGCAGCTGCAGATCTTCCTGAGCAACAAAGGGAGTTTTATCCTCTATGGATTAAAAATTGTTACTTAGGGGCGATCTTATGGCAGCCCCTCCCTTGACCTTTGATGCATGTTTTCCTCCTGCTCTCCCATATTTCCACCTCTCAACTGCAAACCAAATGTGACTTCACAAAATATATAAACACACACACATGCGGCAGATTTAATATGCCACCAAGCACAACCTCAATAAAGCAAACGCCACTTAACATTTCTTTCCACTCTTTCACAAAACACATCAAATCAGCCTAAACTGATTATCCTGTTGTTGCGCTCAGCATTAGAAAGCATCTTATCAGCTGGGATAAAAGCGTCAGCTAAAAGGCTGCGGTCTAAACTGACTGATGACATTGTTCCGACACGAGAAGGTCCGCGGAGAGCAAACGGCTAGGCTCAGGCTGTTATCCTGTTTGTAGTGATACAGAGTAAAGCCCTGCTAATCTGAGGGCGGGGGGCCAGGAGCAGAACAGGTGGTCTCCCTTCTCAACTAGCAGCTAATAATGCAGGATGTGTGTGTGACTGTGTGTCTTCAGAGAAGACAGCTAATTAGAATCAATCAGCTAATAGGCTAGCTGACCCTGTTGTAAAGATGCCTCTGTCTGTTTGTACAGAGCGACCGCAGCACAACGCTGAATTTCAGTGAACTTGTGCCAGAAATTCTTGGAGCGACTTACATCTTCATCAGTGTTTTTGAGGCATGCGGCTAATATAAGCATGTGACCATTTATTTATTGCTTCAGATGCACATAATACACGGCAGTAAAGTAGCCATTGTTCTGTTGTTGTGCACAGTTTGACGCTTATTGTTATTAATGGTTCGTATGGGGCCATCTCGGGTTCTGTTTCACATGCCAAAATTTTCCAGGGCACTGATAGGACAGCACTTTGCATGACGGCTGATTCTGCACAGGTGTTTGGGTGAATGAGCGAGCGAAAGATCAACTCGCGTAAAGCCCTCACGTTGATATTTTTTTTTATATTAAAGTTTAGACCTTGAGTTTCAAAACATATTAAATAAATGCATCTTTAAAAATTGTATCCAATGTGTTATCAATTAATAGAAATTGTAAATAATTAATTTAATTTAAAACATTTTTTATTTAATATTAAATCATTAAACATGTATTTGTTTAATTCATTTTGGCACTCGCGGCCCTCCATACTTGACTAGCGTCTAAACGTTCCTCCACAAGAAGAGAGGTCAAGGAAAAAAACGCATCACAGTTGAGGTAGCCATTGTATTGGCCAAGGCTGATTCTTCGGAGCAGCGATTGGTATGATTAGATAGTGTGGCTGCTTATCAGGGTTATATATAATAACGATCTCATACTTCACTGCTGAATCACGTTATTCTGGTTATACTCAGCCTTTCTGCCTCATTGCACAAATCATTTCTTTATGATAATTCACAACGGCCACTACCTGTTGTTCCAAATGAACGTCACACATTCAAATATCACACCTGTGACCTGCAGCAAGTACGGTCTCCGTGGGAAATACAAGAACTTGTTTTGGTAATGACTAAAAGATTCCTGGTTAATGTTTTAAATGCCAAGCCTTTCTCTTTCATTATGCGCTTCCTGTCACTCATAACTATAAGTGTCTCATAAAATTCCAGTTAAAACACATGCAGAAGAAGAGAATGATGTCTTTATCGGTGAATTGCAGTTTGTCTCATTTAGGTCAAGACCTGGATGTGTTAAGGAGAACTGGACACTGGGTTTGAAAATAAATGGTTGGGCACATGAACATAAATATCACGGGGTCAGAGGAACCATGACCATGAGGAGGCCGAGATAAATCCATAAAACCTTTTTGCACAAATCCATGAACTTAATTGCGGTAGTTAAGAAATGTAACTTTATATAAAAGATATAAAGGTTACCTAAAAGTAGCTGACAATAAATGTCATTACTGTTTTACTTCATGAAAGTCATGCCAAGAAAATTATCTTGTTCCACCTTTGGTGTGCATATCAGGGCTGGCAGCCTCCTGGACTGAACAACAAAGCCAACACGGAAGTGCCAAAAACTGTTCCCCTGTGGCCCCTGGAGGCTGGCCCCAGAAGGAAGTCAATCCCCAAGATTCCCATGTTAACATGGCCAACTTTCCAACATTAAAGCATGCTTACACTCTGGCACCTAAACTGGCTTTGGGCTGTATGGATAGTCTCAAGTCTCAATTTTGTCTACAGAGACTTGTATGTTACAGCCTCTCCAAGAAGTCGGGGTTCAGGTTTCTGAGTGAAATTTTAGTACGTTGTTTGTGTGTTGAACAATCAGAGATTATAAATGCAGCTTGCTAACCAAGCACACCAGCAGTCACTTCTGACTGAAAAAGGCCAACACAGTGCAGTGGAAGATTCAAAATGTGGAGTCCCAAACCGGTTTCATGTTTTTTTTTTAACCATCTATGGCTTTTTCACCATAGCCAAAGTATACAAAAGGTACATCTTTAAGCAAATCAAACCAGCTTGTCGTTGTATTATAATTATTAGCTCCAGGCATTATAATGGCATGAGTGTTTCCATTTTACCATTTACATAAAACACCCATGTTTCAATATTACATGAGAAATGAGCATTAATATTCTTTAACTTAGCTGGAACTAAACAGTCTTGCTTGTAAAATTTTTATCATGTTTTTGGCTTCATATAAAGCACAAAGTAATACACCATAAAACTAAATATAATTTCCAAATGATCTTCAATTTTAACACCAATAAAATCACTATTGCCAAATCTCTAGTCTGTCACATTTAGTGGTTATTTCACACTGTTAATTTTATTTACGCCCAACTTTAAGACAGTATCACTAATCATACATTCACAATCACACCTCAGCGAACGGATACATCTGAAAGAGATTGAGTGCTGATAAGATGAGCTGGTAATTTTTTTTTCAGCTTGGGCTGGAAAAAAAAATGAAACTGTTTCACTTTCATCTAGGTTGCGTTAAAAAAAACACAAGCACTTACTTTAAACACCTAGTTTTACTGTAAGAGTTTTAAGAGCAAAACGGCCTGGAGGGAGATTAAGTCGCTGTCACATTTCTCTAAAAACCACTTTTTGATGACGATCACATGATATTTAAATCCATTTTATTTCGTAAGCCAAGCAGAATGAGCTTGGCGATAGTGCTGATAATGGATATTATTCTGTGGAAACGCTGCTCATACAGCCTCTTCCTTGGAAACGAGCGCACACACAAGATCTGCATACTATCAGGGTGTGTGCACGCGCGCGCGCGTGTGTGTTTATATAAGCCTCTCCCTTGAGAACTTTACAAACAGCTTGTCAAATTTGGCTCACCCTAAGCTTTTTGCTTTATTTTTTAATGACTGATATTTTTATTGAATTTTGGAACAACACAGAAAGTCAGAACTCTCAAACACAAAGAAAGGAAACATCTTAAAACAGACGACAAACTGTATCGCTTGAATAACAGAAATTAAGCTTGATTAATGAAGAAAGCTTCAGGTAAAACTGAAAGGTCACCTATTCACATGACACTACAACAATAGAATAGAATAAAATATTTGAATCAACCACGTCAAGCTGTGCTATCTATTTATACTGGTCCCACTCCCTTTTTCTCTGGAACCGGACAACGCTGTTGGCTGCTTTCCATATCAGCACTTTAGTCCTGCTGCATTCACTCTGTGCCTCTGATCTTTTTATCCACCCGTCTCTAAGGCCTGTTACTGATTACTGAAGATGCAGAATAATTTGTTTCAGGAACTGTTAGTGTCATACATTTGATAATTAACGTTAAGCATCAGTTTGGGATTTTGGTGCAGACATAACCTGATAATTAGAGCCACCAGGCATGCGGTTCATTTTTATATCCCCTTGGTTTATTATTCTTTGTGGTTAAATGTTTTCAGATATGGTTTTAAGATTAAGGCTGCACAGTAAAATTTAATATTTAAATCTGGTGTTTCCCTCATGTCCACGTGTTCTAGATTCTTTTAGCTCCTGTTTTGCATCTGAAGCCTTCAAAGTCACTGTTTTGTTTTGACTTTAGTTGCAAATATTACAAAACTTTATCTGGTGGTGCTAGCAGCTACACAGCTACCTGTTCTCTGAGGATGTGGTGGAGACCAAAACAGAGCCAAAAAGGAGAAATGTTGTAAAATACTGGAGCAAACTTGTTGGAATCAGAGTTGCTATAGTTTATCATTAGTTTAATTTCTTATATTTAGGTTTGAGTTACTTTCCAGCGTGGGTAGTTTCAGTTTAGTTTTGCTTAATTTTTTAGTCTTTGTTTTAGTTTTATTTGTAAAGTGGGCGGTACGATTTCTAAAGTTCAGATTAGGTAATACATTAGAAATAAAGTGTGCCATATAGATATTCGTGCCACAGGAAAGATTCCTCATACTTGGAATGGCTGACTATTCAACCTGAATGACAAAAAATAAAACTACATTTGTGTTTTAATCAGCTCTCAAATATCAACATCAAGCTCATATCTCTTTATTTCGCACCTTCAGAAAAGAACAAAAAAATAGAGTTAGTCACAAAAATCTCACACTTTCCACCTCTTGTA
>VUQR01036584.1:20909-32499 GCA_015108515.1 Hemichromis elongatus
AAAATCCCACACAAAAAAAAAAAAAAAAACACGTTTTTTTTTTTTTAAAACACCAAAACCCAGCTTGTGCTTCCACAGTGTGTTAGAAAATGTGACCTGTAGTGCTTTAGGGGCTATAATAACAATGATTTTTCCTTTATCTGCAGTAAAATGCACAAATTAAGTGATTGATTGTTTGGCCTTTAAACCTTTGCATTTTTCTTTGATAATTTTAAGATGTTTTATTCTCTCAATGGACTAATTTACTACCTTACTGACTTCGGCTCTACGTCACACTAACACTGGATATTTTCTATAAATCAGTCGACAGGCAAAGAACAGAAATCAGCTATAGTGATGAGTAATAAGTGCAATTTATAAGAAATGACTAACAAAAAAGTGGCCCTGCTCGATAAAGTTACCACAAATACTGACTTAGTGACTAATATCTATCTATCTGGAAACACTTAAAATGATATTCTTAAGGGATTCAAGCAGGGGAGGCAGATGGGTACACAAATGGAGAATTTGAGTTTTCTCTCTCTCCCACTGACTCTCATTAACACCTCTCCCACACACACGCACACACACAAAGTACACAGAGAGTCCAGAGCGATGCAGTGGAAGGTGGAGGTAGAGAGAATCAGGCTGGGAGCTTCTATAATTAGAGGAGTGTTCAGGAGCCATACTGCTGAGTTGTTGAATGTTTAATGTCAGGCCGGCAGCCGCTGCAGTGACTGAGCGCAAGCCTCTGAACTCCTATACACCTCCTCATACAACACACACAAACTGAGGCGTGCACAGCGAGGGACGGGGCGAGCGGCAGTAGTAGTAAACTGAATGAGTGGATTCAGGTTTCAGAGAGGAAACAACAGCACACACACACAGTCCATCTGAGTGCGTAGCGAGTGTGTAATTCCCGGCTATTGTCTGTAACCTGAAACTTGTAATCGCACGGAAACTTGAAACTCTTGTGGATGAGGTAATGCTTTACCACGTACTCCAAATATAGAAGAAAAAAAAAACTTTTTTACCTCAGATCTTTTGCAAAATATGCTCTTCTAAATGCAGTTTTGTTCAGACGACACCGTATTCCTCTCCTACTGCTTTTAAAACCTTTTTCAGAGAAATTTTTAAGACTCTTAAATGTTTTAATAATCTGTTCTATATGTGATTCTGTCCTGTAAAACATCTCTCGGGATGCGTCCAGGCAGCTCAATATGCAAATAGATTTGGTAACCAAAACATTTAAAGCTAACAAGCTAAAAAAATTTGATATTAAAATTTAAGCACAGTTCCTTAAACGGATGTGTTTAAACTACTATTTTACATGTCTGTGTTTTAGTGCTGCACTAATCAGGCACTTTGGATTCTAGTCTATTCTACTGATCATATTTAACATAGATCACATTTGTCTAGTCCATGAAATAAAATTGTAACACCCCAGGTCCACTAAATCACATTACCCATGTGCTTTTTTCGATGGACTCTACATGTGAGTTCCAGGAGAAAACCCACACAAACACAGAGAGAACACACAGAGTATGTGCTTCCCGAGGTCATTACAGAGCTTTGACATTTTAAAAACAATGATACTGACTTTAAACCATTTTAGAAAGAAAAAATACGTTTGTCAGTGCACTCTAGTGGCCTCAAACTACGTCAAACAAGTGTTCTTTTGGCATTTTCTATTTCTTTTACAGGTTCAATGGTAATAAACCTTTTGTAAAATGATATGAACTGATATTTGGCCTTCTTTTCTAGGTTAACTGATAAAATTCATCTGATATAACTTAAGGAAAAAAACATGGGAAAGTCCTAGATTTATTATCTCCCTTTCTAGGATAAATAAAGATATTCAAAATGTGGCCTCAAACTAAAGGTATCATCATGCTCTGGGAGAGATAATAAAAGATCATTGAAAAAAGCAGGCATCCTCTTTGTTTTTATGCTTTTCCTTATTGTGTGTTTTTAATATTCCGTTGCATAACAGACATGATGAAAGCTTCAAAGAAAAAAGTACAACCGATCCCTGTGAGACAAAAGCTCGGGCTTCAAGCTGCTCTTAATGTTCAGTTTTTCATCCCAGCAGCTGCACCCACCTGCTGGAAAAACCTACTGTTTATGAGGGCTAGCCAATCACAGGAAAGTTGTCTAAAAGGCAGATGATGGATTGAGGTGAAGCACAAAGGCTGCGTGCAACGTAAAAATCATTTTGACACGTGAATCATACAAAGCACTGAGAATAAAAATAATGTGCTAATATGACCGTAATTGGTCCTGTGTAGCAAAAGGCCCGGTCAACACCAATAACAGGTCTACGTTATGAAAACCAGCCAGCCAGATTTACTTACTGTGTCACGTCTATACCACATTCAATGATTCAAACAAACTCATCATGCTGACTCACCTGCACGCCAGTCATGAAAAGACAAATATTATTATTGGTTATTTAAGGGGTGACTTAAAGAGAAAATAAAACACCATCACAATCTGTTAATCTAAGCAAATCTACTATTTGATGTGTCATTCACCAACACTAGTATGGTTGTTAAAGAGTTTTGCTTTGAGCCTTTAAACACTATTTACAAGGATGTCAAATATATATATGGTAATGTGACAAAAATGGGAACGCCTCATTAAGCCTAAGCTCTCATCCCAACATCATAACTGAACCATGTCATTATTTACAACTCGTTTCAATCCAGGTTCATAACATCCGCAAAGGCAACCGGTTAGTGCTGGCTCGCTTGTATTTGGTTGTGCTGCTTTTGGTTTGAGCGTTTCAGACTACTACACTACACCGGGGTGCTGGTGATGGTGATGGTCACCACACCCCAGTGGTTCAGACAATCTGGCCTGAAACAGAAGTAAAAGCCCCCAAAACATAAATATTCATATTCCTGTGAGGAGTGTTTGAGGAGCTCAAAGCTTCTGTAACACCTCCTCTTACACTGCGTTTTATTATCCTGTAAGGATAGGATCCTGCTTCCTTTTCACAGTCATGTTTAATGTATTTTTTCCCATCTTTTATGGAAAATACACAGTGTCCTCAGAGCAGAGTGACCGGGGAGTGGCAGAACAGACAGGAATGTGTTTTAAAGGCAAAGCCAGGGCAGCATTTTAACTCTCAGGATGACTTGGACATTCTGCTTCTATAGTTTGGGGTTACACTGCAGCAGCTGGGCTTGTCCTCCCTGTATTTAAACATCCTACATGACTGAGATTTTTCCGTTCTCTAATAAAAACGTGGATGCTTGGTTTGAGCTCACCTGTGACTATCAGGCGTTGTGAATGATCATTCAGAAAACATTTATTTTAGTGGCAAACAGATCAACTCCTCTAAGGACAGTTTTTTATTTATTTATCTCATACATTTAAATATAAAGAGACACATTTAAATCCGTGACATGTCTGTAAAGCAGCTCGTGCAGCAGAGGGTTCGTCACCGGACACTCACCCTGCTCAGGACCGGATTTCTTCCACAGGAGAGGCTGGGGAGCGATGCGGCGGCCGCTTCGGTGATCCTATGCTTGCCTTGCTGTGATCTACAGTCTGGGTGTAAACCGACCTCCGTTACCGTGCCAGCCTCTGTCTCGCTTCTCGGGCTCGGCGGGGGGTCTCCTGGCAGGTGACGGCGGACTCTGATTTTCCTGCGCCCCGGGAGCGCAGCGCAAAAACTCTAATCTCCGCAGCTCGCTCCGCGTCGCCTCGCGCTCTCTGGTTGCCGTCCCACCGCCCCCTGACGTAATGGAGGAAAGCCCTGGCCGGTGACGTCACGCCACCGTCAACGTGGAAACCCCTCCCCGTGGCGCAAGGGCTAGTTTACTGTAAATGTTTGTTGCCAAGAAAAAAATAAATAAATAAAAGAATAGATGGACTTTAACCGCTTCTTAGATTACCACCACTAACACAGCAGCATCATGGTTATCTATTAAGATGTTATCTGTCGGTAATACATTAGATCCAAATTCCCAGAGCATGGTGAACTCATTTCTGTTAAACACATCTGCGAATAAAAAAGTAGAAATGCACCCGAGAACAAAAAGGTTCTCGTGTAAAAATGTCTCAGATAAGACAGTACATTTACAGTCCACTGTAGTCCACAAAAATCAGGCTCAAGGGGAGAAAGGGGGAGTTTCTGCTGCTCAGCTTAGTTCTCAGCCTTGTGCTGTACAGCCAGCTGACCCTGATCACATGACATCAGGGACCTGCTGGGGATGTATGGATGTACATTTTGAATGTTGTACAGTAGTGCTCTTTCATGCAGGGCTCTAAAAACCAAATCCGAATCTTAAAGTGGATTCTGTAGTTAATGGGGCGCGTCAGTGACCTTCAGGTACTTAGAAGACTTAGTGAGAAGTCTCACAGGAGCATTCAAAGAAAAAAATCTTAGAGAAGCTTTGCTAAGACAAGTGAACAATTAACCAGTAACCCAGATGTGATGAAATAAAGGCGAGACACGGTGATATTTCTATAAGTGATAAAAACAACACCAAGCCAGAGATTTAACACAAGCATCCAAAGTGACACTGAGTCAAAACTTAACCCAAGGTTCCTGATAGAACTTTTAGTAAAGTAATTTAGTGGTAAGGAGACCTGAGGTTTTTATTAGCTTTGCCACAATTCTGACTTCTGGTTCCTCTTCATCAATATGGAGAAAACTGGCAGAGTCTATGCAGCTATTCAGGATTTATCTAGTCTAGACGCACATGGTGGTTTAAGGGGGATGTCATCTGCATAGTGGTGATAAGAAAGGTCTTAAGACTCCAAGACGAGATACAGTGGAATAAGCTCTACAAAAGCCTGCTTGAAAGTATAAATTATTTAAAAAATTTAGGAATAATTTTGAGATTGATCCATAACTGCCAAGAAGAGATGGATTGAGCTTGGAGTTTTTTAAAAGTGGGTGTCTGTGAAGGTTCTCAGTCATCCAGGTGATCGTAGTCTAAGGAGCTGTAAGGAAAAGGCGTCTGGACTTCTTTAGGTTGCTTGAAGACGTTTCACCTCTCATCCGAGAAGCTTCTTCAGTTCTAGGGTCATATTTAAGCCTTGTGGGAGTGTCCCTCGGGAGGGACAATGGACCTTCTACTGATCTTCTACCTAATCACAGGAGTCGAGGTGTGAAAACAGGTGTGGGTCTCAATCAGCCATGGTTTCGGGTGAGCTCAGTGTGAAACTTAGCCCCACCCTATCATGTGATTTCCAGAGGTCAGATGGCCCAGGATGTGAGTGGGCTTTAAAGTGTCTGGGAAGGGATCTCAAAACTGGATTATAGATGGCAGACAGTTGGTGTCGTAAACCACCGCCTCTGTTCAAAGATGGCGGTTCTCAGTGCACATAGATGGCTACTTTCACTCCTCTTTCAAACCATCTGTCTTCTCTGCCCAAAATGTGAACATTGGCATCCTTAAAAGAGTGACCTTTGTCCTTTAGATTCAGATGGACGGCAGAGTCTTGTCTCGTAGAGGTGGCTCTGGGATGTCATGCTTGGAGAAGACGCTCCTGAGTTTTTCTGATACACCGGCTACATCGGGGATGACAATATTGTTGCGTTCGTCTTTCTTATCTTCCTTCGCTGGTGTCTGATCTTCTTTTCTGTGCGTCTTTGCTGACTTGATGAAAGCCCAGGTATCCTAATCTAACACAGGTGCATCTAAAATGTGAAAAAAATAGGAGGATGCTTTCATCGAGTCAGCTCAGATAAAGAAACAGGTTAGTCTTTCTAACATAACAGACGGAGCGAGAGGTAGAAACAGACAGCGGATGATGATAAAGGAAAATATTTCCCCAGACCCTAAAATGATTCCAGTTTCATTTTAGAACAAAATAATAATACTGAGCAACCGTTTCACCAAATAATGAACGTTCGAATGCATAAACACAGCCGTGAATTCCATCCACACTTGTTCACGTAGGAAACACGATTGGAATTTCATGTCTTACACTAAATCTTTATACAAACATATATCATAAACAAACAATCTGGTAACAGGAAATAACTATGACATGATTTGTTTGAAGGAACAATAGATAAATATACACAGCTATTCAGGAATGATGCAATCCCACATTACATACATTATCTTACATGTGTATGTGCACATACACATGTATGAAACTACAGAGCAAGTATAAATAATACACACATACCGGTATATGGATCTGTGAGGAGAAAATAATGTAACAAACGATGAATTTAAACCTTACGGTTCAGAAGATTTAAATTCATTAAAATCCAAAAATAATTTGACCTTTAAAATACAATTTAGACGTTACACTATACAATATAAGTTAAAGGTTTGTTTTATTAAAACCCAGCAGCCAAAGGAATCCCCAGGACAAAAATGCAACGAAGTGTATGTTGAGGTGTTTGAGACCACTCTGCTGTGCTGCTTTACAATAATCCAGGGTGACTACTCTGTGCTCAGCTTCTCTAAAAACACCTCTTTGTTCTTACTGGTTACTCTCCTTTTCCCACAATTAAAGGAGGAAAGGTTTTCAGTATGAGTCATGCCAGATGCATGTCATCCTTTCATGCCTCCCCTCAAAAATCTTTATTTCAGTAACAACAATTTGTTATTCACAAATTAAACCTACTTGATGTTTAATCTAAATGCGAAGGATCAGAAACTGAACATTTTCAGTTTAGAAAGATACAAAAGGAAACAAAAAAACAAACACAATTTCACATTCGAGTTACAAGCAAATCTCAGAAACAGTGACCTCTAGAGGAGTTGAGGTGAATTCAGCAGGATGCAGCAGCTGATTCAGACTGAGCCACAGGTAAGCTGCGGGCATGACATCTGGGTTAAAGTGATCATGTGATTTTTATACTCAGACAAGCTCACAGGTCCTTATCTGCCGCTAATTAATGATAAAGCAGACTGCCAGGAACTGACATCTCTTTTTATTTTATCTGGCTGATAACATAAAAGACAGCTTTGTGCTACTTATCGCTAGGTTTACTGAAAACCAGTAACATACACACAAACCCTCGAGGACACTGATACCATCACTGTGCTGTCTTTAAACCTCCAACTTGTCCGGACATGTTCACACTCCACGCTGAAATCATCTCAGACAAAATAACAGGTTACATTAACTATTTAAGACTAGACTCAACAACTCACTTGACCTCATTTCCCGTAGAGAAAGGATAAAGGCAAAACACTTACAAATATGATGACTAAACATCACACGACATGTGCAACTTGTCCAGCATATTAAACGTGTTTGGTGTATTTATTGTGAAGAAAGCGAGGTATGTTTTGGGCCAAAGACACACTGCACTATGTGTCCATGCTTAAGTGAAGCAGTAAGAGGCATCAATCTTAAGCAATCTTTTCCAGAATGATGAAGCCCCCGTCTACAGGGCATGATAGACCACTGAATGTTTTCAATCTTAAGAAAGCCACATTGAAAAAATATGCAATAACCAAATGTGAGCCGATCAACATGTTAAGACAGACTCATTCAGCACCTCCAGTAGAGCTCAGGGTTGGGAGAAACTCTTCCGGCTGCGAGCCAACATAATGTCTAAACAAATCTTTTCATGATCCTCATCTTGCCATTTTAGATAACGCGGGTCCTGTTAAAACAAGACGAGTCCCCGTTTTCTAATTGGATAATTGACAGTTTTCTCTGATTAAAGCGATGTTATCGTTGAGCGCTTGTGGAGATCGACTCGTTCTGCCACTTCCTTGCTCTAAAAGATTTTTAAGTCTTTTGTTTTTAATGCTTAAGTGAGAGATGTGAGGGCGGCCTATGTTTCAAACCTGGTTTCAAAGGTAAGAGGCGAACCTAAAAGCTTATTTAACACAGCGAGTGATATTTTTATTCCTGACCCACAGCTGTTGCATTTTTTTCAGATGATTGCAAAAATCTTCTTACATTCTTTGTATAACAAACAAACAAAATCAGTAATGTGAAAAATATCATTTCTCCTTAACCGGGTTTGCTGTTCTTTGAGAAAGTTGGTAAAATTAGCTCATTCGATAAAAACATCATGCTCTCCTGAGATTTTACTTGCCTTTCCAAAAACGTCTTTCAGCCTGTTGGTCTCTGTGTGCTCACTAGCATCAATGCTTCATTGCTTCTTTTAACATTTCTGTCATTCACTCTTAAAAATCAAAGCTCACGCCTGATCGTCTAAACAATTATAGATCAGTCTAAGAATAAAAATCTTCCAATTCCCTTGCCTATTGTGTGTTTCCTGTTTTGGGGACCTGTATTGTTTCCTCTTCAGCACATATTGACCACTTTTATGGAAATTTCCTAACACTTCTATGCAGATGACATTCAGTTAAATATCACTCTTAACCTCCAAGATGTTTTCATTCAGCAGATTTTGTACTTTCTAGCTCTAATAAAGGTTGGATGGTAAGTTTTATCCAACTTAATGAGGAGAAGTCTTTGATGTTCCCGACAGATTTGCACCTAAAGTAATGGATACTCTGGCTCCGCTTACCAAGCTGAGTTTCATTGTGCTATGCTCTGCACTGAAAGATGTTATTTACGCCTTTATTTCATCATATTTGGATTACTATAGTTGTTTACATCACTCATATTTACGTGAAACTCACCAATTCTTACCAGACTTTAAACCATTTTTTCATTTTATGCAGTATTTACATTTATTTTACTTATTTTGCAGTTATTGAGCCACCTTAAAAGCAAAAACATTTTCCTCTAGTTAAGCAAGTCCTTTTACTGTATTGAGCTATTCTGTCATACTGTATTTATTTTACTGAAACACATTTAAGCTATTTTTTTATATGCTGTGTCCTATTTCCAAATTTTTTTACATAAATTGCAAACAAATCATCTTAAGAGCAAATGCAACTTAGTGTATTGCGCATAATTCGTATTGGTCTAAGATCCTTCAGACATCAGCGTGTGATATCTGGAATTGTTAAACATGAAGTCACTTCATTCCACACCATTACTGATACCCTGACATTAACCCAAACCTTTTTATGTCTTACTTCAGGCTGTGAAATGTCAAACGACAAGCAACAAACGTGCGGACGCTCGATGGAAAATGTGCATGAAATGTCATGGCGCGCATACATGATATTTTATCATTTCATTTCTCACATTAAAGGCCAAGTTGGAGACGAGAGTGAAAAACAAAACGCACAAGATTTGATGATTGTAGAAAAGCAGGAAATTTATTAGAAGGGGAAAAAAAAACGAGGATTGTGACAACAAGATGGCTTCGTTTATTCCTGTCATGGTCTACTTGAAATAGAAATGCGCAGCACCCAACAGCAACCTTAAGTTATTCAGTCTAAGGAGCCCCCTCTTATTGCCTGACCCTCCCCTCCGTTTTTCTGCCCAGCTGAGCTGTTTGCCAGCTCCGGTCCTTCGCCTCGGTGGGCTTGGAGCAGCTCTGAACTCAACCAGCTGGAAGACAAAGGGGGAGAGGGAAAGAAAAGTTTTGAGTGAATTTCTGAAGAAAAAGCAACCAGGCATGACTTCAAAAACAAAGCTTCCTCGGTCAATCAAAATGTACCCCTGTCCATCTCACAAGCCCATATATAAAAAAAACTGCATTTAAGGTGGACAAAACCAAATCGGGGTGAACTAAGCTGTAGCTTGTGTACGTTCACAGCTTTCAAAGAGCGACTAAAGACATAAGAGGCATCACAAAGCACGGCATTGAATATTAAGGTAAACTTAGCATGAAATCGTCTCATTGTGTTGAGCAACAGTCTGAAATCTGCCTCCCGGGAGCCCAGGACATCTGTTATTGTTTTTCATCACAACAGCCGGGAGAGACTAAAATGCATCAGCATTCAAGGGAAACGGGAAGGTAACACAGTGTGCATGCAAGAAGCTCCGACTGAACACCAGGTGACTACAGCGGCAGGAGGCGGCTCAAAAGGTCAAGGAGGAACAGAGGAGGGAAGGGCGAAGGCACAAAGAGGACATAACAGGAAAATATAAAGGCTGTGTTGTTTGTAGAAGGACATTTTCCCCCCCCCATTTGTTTTACAGCTCCCACTCCTTCAGTGAACATAAAAATAAGCAGAAACTACAGAAAGAAGATGAGATGAAACGAGATTAAACAGCATTCTCTGGAAGCCTCTACTTAGTGTGAAGGCGTTCCTCGTTTCTTTTATTGGTTTTGCTTTTAGATCACAACTGATAACATGTTTGATCCGAAACAGCCACCATCAAAACAAACAACAAGAAAAAGGTTAAATATAAAAGACACCTTTGGGAGCTGCAGAAACAAAAACATTCCCTGCCGGTATCTCTTATTAAGGTTTTTGCAAACGTCCTTCAGCTCGTGTTTGATCCATGTGGCTTCAAACAAAGTGATGTCAGTGCTGATGCTCAGAGACCCTGAAGCACAGCATAGAAACACAAGCAAATAAAAAAGGGGTAAAGTTCATAGTTAAAAATTTAACTTTTGATATGGTCTCTATTTTTTAGGCCTCTGAAGTAAAAAACAAACAAATAATAAACAGGCGGGGAAAAGGACCTTGAGATGGTGTCACTGTAAAAAGCCATTTTCATGAGCACGACTGACGTGTGTTTAGTTCATTAGTCTTTAATGTAGAATTGCTTTGTATATGAATCCTGCAATGAGTGATTTTGTGCCACTTCGGGGCAGCAGACCCAAGCTGAATCACTAAACACAACACTGACATACAGCAGTGTCGTTTCCTCACTTTCCGTCACATATACACATACACACTGTTGCAAATACACACGGCAAGCTCATTAAATATAGCCCAAGTTTCAACTAATACACACATGTGTTTCCATATATAGCACACATTCAAATCTTTAATTGTTCCAAGTCTCCAGACTTCACACAGCTCCAAGTAGCTCTATGAAGCCACTGAGAGGAGACGTGTTCATAAAGTCTTCTCAGGCACAAAACTGATGCTCAAGTCTTGATGATGAGCTGATAAAAAAAAAAGGAGGAGATGATAAAGCGGCTCAGTTTATACAGTGGAGGAGCTGAGCCCAGTTTAAGGTAAATATGAAACTGGAAATTTGTACAACAGATTCCCTTTCAAGTCGATACCGTGACAGTCAGAAAACAATTGCTTCTTTACGCATCTCGCAGCCAAAGAACATTCAACCATTTTTTAAGCTATATTTTGGTTTTGACCAACTCTAGAGGAAACCATCTTGCTCTTTAACTGCTAAACGCTTAACTGCAAGTCTAAGTTATGTGTAGCCGTACAGGTAGTAGTGTTGTGTGAACAGATTCCTGCTTTGGCTGAAAAATGACACCTGGAGAGTGGTGAAGATTTATGTTATCATAAAACATAATCATCTTCATCTCTTCCCAGAACTATTAAAAGTTTGGTCACAGTTATTTTAGGAGCTAAACACCGGAGAAAAGCCCCATGAGTGCCTTTCTAATTACCCATCGGCACTAACGCGCTGACTAAACTGAAATATCAGATATCTGGCTGTGAACCAGTCATCGCATATTCAGACGTGTGAAATTATTTGACGGATTCTTGGAAGCGGCTAGAACTAATGAAATTCCAAGTAAATGAGGAGTCTCGTGGATCGGCGTCGGGAAAACAACGTGTTGTAACCGAAACTTTGTGAAAGCTGTAAAAAAATATTACTGGTAAGA
>VUQR01036584.1:32519-51624 GCA_015108515.1 Hemichromis elongatus
CCCAAATTTTAATATGTATGCATTAAGTCCAGAGTAACCGCAGGAAAAATGAAAAAAAATATTTTAATGCAAATTTGCAAAAAAAAAAAAAAAAAAAAAAAAAAAAAAAAAAAACAAATAAAAAAAACCAAAAAAAAAAAAAAAAAAAAAAAAAAAAAAAATTTAAGCATCCTGTTTAACAGTAAAGCACATCATCACAAATTCAACGAATTGTTTTTTAGCTGTTAATACACAAGCAACACAACCTTTGTAACGCGCAGAGAGTCATACGAGGGCAAAACCGAGGAGGAGACGATGGAGAATAGAGATTTTCATACAGACAGACAAACAAATGAAGGGAAAGACAAAGAGGAAGTGCGTTCTGGGAAACAAACCGGGGGAAGGAAGTGTTCATTTCGCGCTATTGAGTCATCACTTCTCTAGCAAACTAAAATAGGAAACACAAATGAGTCTTTTTCTACACTTTTCCACATAACTGTTTCCCACAGTTACAACCCATTTTTCTTGACCTTGTCTGACAGGCAGCATCTCAAGAGGTTTGGAATGTACACACCTCTAAGATTCAGCTTGCTTTATTCAGTAGCCACGTTTATGTATTAGATAAGTGATCATTTAATTAGCAGTATGCATGCCTCAGGCTGCTGGGATAACACACAAGAGGAAATTCCAAATGAAATAGGAAACAAAAACTGTGCATTTCTCCGTGTGTGATGGACTTCTGCTAAACGTTTTGACAGACTGCTCATGCTTTTGCTTTTAAAGGCAAAAGACTTGCTGCACTTGTGGCGACAAGTGCTTTCAATACCACCTCTAGTGAAGTGCAATCATAGTTTTGAGCTTTTAATTCTATGCCACTGTGCTGCAGTTTGTGCTGCACTGTACCCACCGCACCCAGGCACGAGCTCATCTGCATAGACAACAGACTTGCACCAAACATCGAAGATCTTAATCAGGAACTGAAGTGGTCAAAGTGTGAAGATGCAAAATTATTTTCAGTTTTTTTTTAAGCAGTGAAAGCAATACCACTAATGTCAGAGCGCATCGACATCCCAGTCTTTACCTGCTAACTCTGCTTAAAAACAATCTGTGTGTATCAGACTGAGCAGATTTGTGACTGGTTCAGGTAACACGCTGGTATTTTCACAGTCAGTGGCCAGCCTGGCTTTATTGCTAAAAGCACAAAGACTTTTTCCAGCAATGCAAACATGGGTACATAAATTGTACTGCAAAGCTACAACTCACTTCTGTGTTTTGGGAACATGCCTGCATTATATTCATACTAAATAAATCACGTATATTATCTTAGGTAAAGATAAACTTATAAGCAGTTTATTTTTGTTGCCATTAGAGTTTAGTGGAAATCTGATTACCAGTGAGTCTCAGAGACACAGATGGCTTTAAGTTAAAGCAATGCTAAATATAAAAGTAGACTCAATCATGCCTATGTTCAGATCTGAGTGAGTTGTGGCTCTGAAGAAGTATGCTTGTTGATGCAAATTGCAGCAGTCGGGCACTTAGAGGGTTTAAAGTACCTTAATTGCCTACTTGAGATGTGCGTCACTGGCCACGGGGGCAATCTGTGGCCACGAACTCACCTCCTGTTTTCAGAACACACCTGAGGCTGTTGCCACAAACATTTCCTGTGACTCAACTTTCCCCCTGCACCCTGCTGCAGAGGTTCAGTCTGCAAGCCTCTGACATAAGAATATAATTCATATTGTGACACACTCCACTTCCGGCTTTCCCTTTTCTTGCACTTCAGATGGATTTAGGGACAAGAAAGAGCATCAAGTATAGCTGGTTAGGAAAAACAGGAGCTCTATTCTAATATTAGGAGAAAATGTGAAGGAAGAAAGGGCAAAGTCAATGATTAAACAAGAGCAAACCTGTCCAGCAAAGGCAAACAATATGCAACAAATGTCAATATTTTTAAATGCGCTCTGGTGAGGAGCATCTATAAAACTGTGCACGGCGTTCTGCTCCGCTTAAATGTCAAAACCTTCTCACATCTCTATTGTGAAAGGTGTCAGCAGCAGGAGTGTAGTGCTAATCGATGAGCTCTATATTGGCTTCTTCTGGGATGAAGAGCAACGAAAACGATTCTACATCAGTTCTGTTCCTGTAACATTGATGATGCTGCTGAATTTCTTGAGCTGCGATGATACACCGAGTCTCCATCTTCCCCGTTTACACTTCAAAGTTACATTTTGTTGCCACTCTGACACTCGATCGACTCTTGTATAATCTCCACCACACGGGTGGGGGAAAAAAAGAAAACGACACAAAAACAGCCAGTTGGAGGGCAATGCGGTAAGGAAGGAAAACTTTAAATGAAGAACACTTGGTCTTTACAGGCTGTGGCACGAGCGGGCATTTCCGTGGCGGCAGAGAACGCGGCTACGATGGAGGCGAAGACGACGTTTGGTTTCTGGGCAGCGTCGATGGCCGCGTGCAGACCCCTGGCACTGTAGTACTGCACCAGAGGGGACGTCTGCCGGTGGTAGGCTTCCAGGCGCGAGTGCAGCGTCTTCTCGTTGTCGTCGCTGCGGCGGATCAGCGGTTCACCCGTCACCTGAGTGCGGAGAAAGAAACAAACACGTACGTAAGATGAATGAGAAACTGTGTTCTTCTGAGTTTGTACATCTTTATCCCTTCTGCCTTATTTCTTGCACACTGGCTGCTTCCTGGTTTCTTTTATGTAAGCGAGCAAAACAGGAGCTTTTGGAAATTTTGAGTTTATTCTTTGTACACGTGAGGAAGAAAGTTAAAAGTAGAAATACCCCACAATACAATCTGTATGGTCCAGAATTAATTAATAAAATTAAAAAAAATATCACATGACTAATCCAATTTTCCTTTTGATGTTATTGTTTCAGTCTCTGTATTAGTGTGTTGAGGCAAATGTTGGGATTTGATGCTATACAAATAAAATGTAACTGGACTGCAAAGTAACATCTGACTTATAAGACATCCTCTATTTAACTGTAAATTTTACAAAAGGCCAATGAAATACACGTTGAAGCAACACATTTTAAAAAGTGTTGGAACAGTGTATCATTTATGACCGTGTTGCATCATACCCATGGGAAACTGAGCAGATAGAGCTTTGTAAGCAAAAGCTTTCTCCATTTGTGCTTAGTACAATATTTCATCAGGGATAAAAAAACAAAACAAAACAAAAAAACCCAAACCACCATGTGAAGTCTTGATTTGTTGTTTCTGTGCTGACACTAAATACAGTGTTTCAACAAAAATCTTGTGCACCAATCAGCTTTCAGTCAAATGTTGTTGTTTTTTTGGTCAATATAAAGTTAAAGATGTTACATTAGGCCCCGGTCATTCACTGACCATTAAACATGATCATTCACAGTCAGCTTTGAAATATTTTGCCATAACAACAAAACCTGTTCCGCAAATCAATAAAAAAAACAAACAAACAGGAAACAGAAACAGGAAACAACTTAAGATTAAATTTTTTCCCCTGCAGAATCTCTCCGATCAGCTATGGCAGCAATCTCCCCCCTGAGCCGGCTCTGAGTCCCTGTGCTCCGGCTCTGATGTATGACAAGAAGCACTTGCAGAGACAGACCTGGTTGCAGACTCGTGCCTGCTGTCAGCACCTGATTACAAAAGCTGGGAGGTGTACGACAAGCCGAAACAACTCCAGGGTGCAGCAGCAGTCATGTCCCACTTTTGAAACACTCTTGTTACACAGTACTTGTGGGTCCAGACACACCTGTAATGTTTTACGATTACCACATCGCAACAGTGCAAGGTGAAAATGCGTGCTTAGACGACACCCACGCACAAATCAGCTTGGTGTTAGTTCCTGCTACATTAGGTTAAATAGTACCTTAAATATCGTTGAATTGTATTTTTCTTTACATTAAACGGTGACTAAACTTAAACTTTTTAGAAATTACAGTTTGTATCTTAAAGTTTTAAGTTTCACAAAAAATAATCATAAAACTTTACAGTTGTTTGGATATCAAGTATAAAAACTTGATCCAACACAGCTGATTCAAATTGCTAAATGACATTCTCTACATGTCTTGAAGTTCCCCAGAGGCCCGGTAATAAATTAACCATGTGATTCAGGTGTGTTGACCGAGTGTGAGAACTAAACCCTGCAGGACACCGGCCCTCGAGGCCTGGAGTTGCCCATCCCTGCTCTACACAGTTGATTATTGGCATCTTTAAATAGCAGAAAGAAACATGAGATTATGACTTCCAGTCATATTACTTCCCCTTTTTATGCATGTGTGCAGACGGAGCACGGTTAGACTGCCAGGAAAAAAAAAAGAAAAAAGAACTTCAACTTAAGTCTTTTGAAGAGCAGATGCTCCAAATGCAACTCAGGTCCCTTTATTAGTAACACGATGTGTGAAAATGAAGATAGAATGCTACATTTGAAAGAGGAAACATGCCACGCTTATGCAAACCCTTTTTTCTTCATGTTAGTGCTTTTTGTCTAACATTCACACAAATTTATGCTTCGATGAACACGTTGGAGAGTAACTTGCCCAAGGACACTTTGGCATGCAGACTGGAGCAGCCAGGGATCGAACCACAAACCTTAAAAGTTTCCAGGGGTGGGGAACTCCGGGCCTTGAGGGCCGGTGTCCTGCAGGTTTTAGACCTCACCCTGGGTCAACACACCTGAATCAAGTGATTAGTTCATTACCAGAGCTCTGGAGATCTTCAACACATGTTCAGGAGGCAATTTAACCATTTGAATCAGTTGTGTTGGATCAAGGACACATCTAAAACCTGCAGGACACCGGCCCTCGAGGCCTGGAGTTGGACACCTGTGCCTTAAACCCTCCATGTTTGTGATTTGGTATTCCTTGATCTGCCCTACAGGCACCTCATTTCTTTTCCACCTGCTGCACGTTCTGATTAAAGAAGCCCTCCAGTCTCCAGAGCTCAAACGCAGACAAGCAATTACAGTCACCAGCTATAGTCCAGGTGTAGTCCGAGTATGCTGGACTGTTGAATCAGCAACTCTTTGTAAAGCAGCCAACTGATATCGAGGACCACCACAATGGAGACGTGAACTGTGAAAAAGTGCTTAAGGAAAACATGAGAAAGGACACACGGGCCGGCAGGCAGTGACTCGGCTTTTGGGTATCGTTAAAGTCCCGTTAATAGATCGTCTCCAAAGTTTGACTAAATTCTGACAAACACTGTAGGAGTGGCAGTTCTTTTGGAGCGTGGGCGGATGACAGACACCTCATCGTTTTATAAGCTCATCAGTCCCTAAGATAGATGAGCTAAATATAAGTCAGCGAAGAGACTTGGGGAGGGGTTAGGCCCAATGAAGTAAAGGCTCTGTATGATAAACCCAGAGATGGTCAACGCCCAACTGCTTCTACTCACACACTGGCTGAACCACCATCTCACACTATTTAATATAATTAAAGAAATGAAATTCTTTCTTTTAACTATTTTATTACTAGTTATAATAATGGGTAACATTTCATACAAGTTTAAATTGACTCATTAAAACAGTAAATGAACTTCAGCACACGGGTGCATGAAGACGTGAGTCACAGGTCTACTGTGGTCGACGCATTTGTGTGTAAAATCTTTTTAAACCATCATAAAACGAACTGTTGCCAGGCTGAAATGACTTGGTAGCAGTTTATTATTTAAAAAAAAAATCAAATAAAAAAAAATGAAGAAGTCACTAGATGGCCGTTTAAACAAAGTTGGCAGCCTAATACACGACCTTTGGTCTTCTTTTTAGCGCACGTGTCATAATCTCCAGTTGGCACGAAACCTCTCCCCGTCACCATGCAAATTTTGTTCGGTTGCTGCCAGCAGACAAGTTCTCACATGCAGAAAACAAACTGATGGACTCGAGTGTTCAACCCACTACTGAGTAACAGCCACAGGGTGCTGTGAAAAGTATTTGCCCCCTAAACTTAATAACTGGTTGTGCCATCCTCAGCAGCAGGAACTGGATTTAAGTGTTCGTGATAACTTGCAATGAGTCTTTCACATCGCTGTGGATATTGGCCCACTCTTGTATGCAAATTGTCGCCACATTGGAGAGTTTGAGAATGGCCGACCTGTTAAAGGTCCTGCCGAAACATCTCAATCAGTTATCTGTCTGGACTCTGACCAGGCAACTACAAAACATTTTATTTTTATTTTTGAGCCAATAAGAGAGGGACTTGTTGGCGTGTTTCTGATGATGGTCCTGCTGCTTAACCAAGTAACTCAGGACACAAACTCATGGCTTGACATTCCATGTTTTTTCTGGCAGAGAGCAGAATTCATGGTTACGACAAGTCGTCCAGGGCCTTAAGCATCAAAGCAGACTATCACACTACATCATGTTTGACTGCTGGTACGTTTTTTTGTTGTTGGTTTTTTAAAAAAAATAACAAAAAAGGCTTTCTTCATTTTACTCCACATGTAACGGGATTCAAGCCTTCCAAAACTTAAGATTTATTTTTGTCTCATCAGCCACAGGACATTTTCTCTAAAGTCTTTGGGGGGGGGATGAATGCCACTTTCGCCCAGTCTCTTTGTTGTTGTTAAATCGCTCTGTTGGTGCACCACTGTTCCAAATTTGCTCCACTTGTGGATCACGGCTGTCACTGTGGTTTGGTTTCCCAAAGCTTTGTAACTCTTCCAGACCGTTAGACATCAAAGACTTTGTTTCTCCGTTGTTTCTTCAGACACATCTTTAGGCAAGATGTGTTGCTTGTGATGCAATCTTTTAGCCTACTTCTCTTTATCAGACAGGTTCAAGTGATTTCTAGATTCAATAAGTCTGGTAATAATCAGGCCTGGGTGTGGTAACAAATGAAATCCTCATTTAAAAATGGCCGTTTTGCGTTTACCCTGGTTATTCTCACATAATATCAAAATTTGTTCAAGTTGATTTGTTTGCTCCACTCGTTTGTGATATGTTTTGCTTTTTAAGAGCAGATCAGTGGCTCTGTTTAATTGAGAAAATGTACTGATTAATCTAAAATGAATGAAAACTCCCATCTAAATGTTTCTGATGGTTTCCAGGCTGGAATTCGTTTTGGGCGGGTGGCAGTTTAGCCAGAAATGGTTTCTAAGTGGGTGGAAAATACTTACATCATCCTTCATGGGCTCTTTGGGGGGGTTGAACTCCTCGTGGTAGGAGCGGCCGCTCGGCTGATGAATTAGTCTGGGGAAACAGAGGGAAGATGCTAAGCGGAAGCAGAACACGGGACAAGGACGTTAAAGAAATCAGAGCAAGAGCGAGGGAGGTTTGACAACCACGGTGACTCACTAACTACTTAACTGTCCTTTTTTCCATCCCACATGATGCCCTTGTCCTACTTGGGCTTCAAAAGGCAGCTGCGTCTTCCAAAAAGGACCCCCACAGAGAGAAAGATGACTCTCTGTAAACTAGATATGCTTTCTATTCAGCATGACGTGCGAATAATGTGGAGTGAAGAAAGGGGACACCGATAAATAATTTCACACAGAGACTTTCTAAAATATTGACAAATGTTCAGATGAATGTTTGTAAAGAGATGTCTACGTGCTCAGAGTGTGGGTCAGCTTCAGTGCAGAGCTCAGTCTCACACTGAGTGCTCTGAGACTCGTTTTGGAGATCATTACTGCAGAAGGGAAAGAAACACACCAAGGAAAACAAGAAGTAACAAGTAACTTACTGTCTAGTTCTCTC
Source organism: Hemichromis elongatus (assembly GCA_015108515.1). Taxonomy (NCBI): domain Eukaryota; kingdom Metazoa; phylum Chordata; class Actinopteri; order Cichliformes; family Cichlidae; genus Hemichromis; species Hemichromis elongatus. The sequence continues at coordinate 40,198 of VUQR01036584.1, forward strand.
TTATTTCAATATGTATAGCTCATGCAAACATTAGGTCAGCTCAGAAAGTAACAAATTTCTGTGGTAGTTCACCAGTGCTGACTTTCTCAAAAGAAGCCGACGAATTAATAATGATGAATCAGAATCCATCCAATTACTCATGCATTGCTCTGAAATGTACCAGAATAAACTCCATTACTTTGACGCATTTCCAGTTTACTTTGAACCTTCACGTCTAAGCAATGTAGCAACTTGGAGAAGTTATGTGTAACCACAAACGCCTGTGGCGTTGGTGATGTACACAGGTGACACGCCACAAACGTTCACTGCAGAAGTCTCAATCAGGCATTACAGCTTTCAGCAGACTAGCATTCTGGATATAACCGACTCACGAGTACACGGCTAAGTACCAAATTACTACATAACACACGTTAAAGAACTGACTTCAGTAAACTTTCATTCATAGTTACAGAAACCCAAAAGTCAAACTAATAGCACATTAAGATGAACACTATGAAGATCATTTGTTCTACTGATATTCTGTTGCTAAACCGAACCATGTGTGGACACTTGGTGGAGCTGATATACTGAATATGGATGCCCTATTACACACTGGAAATCTGGACATCTAGAAAGAAGGTGACCGGGGCATCTTATTTCTCATTCAAGAAGCATCTAAAACCAAAAGCACGGAGAACACGAAGTATTTAAGCCCTGGTGGGAGTTGGTCAACAACCTTCTTAAGGGACAACTATTGATCACGTTGTCTCATCACGTGAGCCAAAGTGTGAATAAAGGCATAGGTCACTATCAGCAGTTGATACTGACTCACGCTTTCTTTCCAGTATCAGCCAGGCACCGAGCAGCTTTGGTATTCAGCATGTCCCATCAGGGACGGACACGTCGACTCCTCCAAGAATTTAATCTGCAAACCTTCTCGCTGCAGGATGCTCAGCCGCCTTCAGGCCACTCTTTGCTAATCATGTGCTTTCACGCTCCATTTCTCCTTAACATTATCTAACTGTCCCAGACCCTCCTGTCCACATGAATCGATCTACTCTACCTGAATGGGTGCAACACTCTGACAGAATGAGGAGCTTCTCACTCAAAGGAAAAGCGCCAACTTGCCCTTATGGTCCACTTGCTACCCGCCTGAGAAATATACCACACTCTTTCTCTGGTCGTGAATGAATCATTTTGTGTCATACTGGCTCCCACCTGCCACAGATCCTGCGGACCAGCAGAGAATCGTCGACGGAGAACTCGATCACAGAGTCCAGCTTCTCGTCCCTCTTGTCCAACAAGTCGTCAAGCTTGACGAGACAAACACAGGAAGTCAAACATTAATAAAACAAATCTGCTGTAAAGTTCAAACTATGACTTTTTTTGGACAACCCTCTGTTTAACACTTCCATTTTTTTGGGTGTATGTTATTAAACTGTAATTAAAGCTTTGTTCTTTTTCTCTGTAAAGCTTGAAGAAACTTACATCGTCTTTAAAAAAAAACAACTGGTCAGAAAACTTTAAGACATTAACTATGTCACCTAAAAGTACACTATTTGCATCTATTAATTTTAGCCTGGTTATTCTGAGTTCTAGGTTTAATATCTTTGAGTGGTTTTACAGTTTGTGTTATGAATTTGTTAGGAAAGTTGAAACTGAAAAAAGAAAATGAAATGTAGACATTACATCCTGAAACACACAAACAGAATGAAACTGGGGAAACAGAGCTGAAAAATAAAAACCTGCTCAATCAAAATGAAACCTTTGTTTGTTTAATCTCTGCTTTACTTTAAATGCAGTTTAGCTAATGAAAACTCAAAGTTACTCATGAAATAATAAATCAACATTTAAAATCCATCAAAACACTAATAAATTAAGTCCTCACCATCTCTGCTTGTTTGACCGTTCGGGGGAATCCATCCAACAGGAATCCGTTCCTGCAGGCCGGCGACTCAAGGTTCTTCTCTATGAGCTCCACGACCATCTCATCACTGACCTGCAAGGACACAAAACCTCTATTTATCCTGCAACAATATTCTGGCCTCAGCTAAAGATACCCGATTTTACACATTTATGTCAACACAAAATCTTTTTATACAACAACAGGAAACGGATATCAAAGTGCAAAAATATGAGCAAACGGCACCAAACAGTGAGAGTCAAACACAGATGCCAGAAAATCACAATCGGAAAAAGCTCTGAGTAAATTACACCAGGAACGGGACTACATGCTGGGAGATGAAACGGATGGGGGACAAAGAGTTCTGCAGCAGCTGCACAAACAGATACAGCGCTGGACAAAACCGCAAACAGAGAGGAAGATACAACAGAAGTGAAAAAGGACGCATGTTACTGCTTTGACATAAAAGTGGCCACAGAATGACAAGCATAAACATCAGTATTTGTACACCAATTTATTATGATACAGAATAAAATGGCTTTAAAAATTAACAAGATGCTCAACCCAACACAATGTCCCCATTAAAAAAAAAAAAAATCTGGGGTGTCGTTGTTCTGTAATAATTTGTGCCTCTGATATGTAAACAGTTCCTCACACAAGTCAGGACAGCAGAGCACGCCCACTTTACAAGTATTAAATGATTTTAGCCTTGGATTGTGCTTAAGTTCTACCACCGTTATGCAGTTTTACTGGCATCTTGATGCTTGAGTCGATGGCCGAACCACCACCAACCATCTGCCTTTTGGATATTTAAGTATGTCAGGGAGATTTCTCATACCTAAGAAATTTTCCTCATGTGGCTGAAGGTGAATTTGATCCAGTCTCAGATTTCAAAATAAAGTTCAGTGAACTTGAGTTAATACGTTCGATCTGAACGCTATGTACAGATCATGGATTGGTGTGTAGTCTTGATAGTGGACATGCTAGAATATATGTGAAAAAAAAAATCAAACTTCAACAGACACCCGCCTGTCCACATCTTACAGGCCTCTAACCTTTTTGTTTCTTTTTAATTTTCGCTTCTCTTCGTGCCTCTCTTAGTTTTGTTTTTGCATTATTGTTGATACAGTCGTGTGGTTTTAATAAACTTCATTGGAACCATCACTGAAGAAATGTGTGTTCAGAACTGGACTGATAAAATGTTGGCGTACACTGTGACAGAACAGCACAACAGCTGGAACAGAGTTACAGGAAAACAAAAATAAACGCATTTACTGGTAGTTTCACACAGGTCATCACTTCTTCCCATACACAAATGACATTTAACACGAAGGAAGGTAAGGAAGGAAGTAATTGTAATACAAAGATAACATGAGATGCCATCAAAGACTCTGGATAATGAGCTGCAAAGTCAATAAAAACCTCAGAGGAGACAAACGGACAGAAAGAAAAGTATATAGAGTGATCATGACTAGAAGAGCAGGGCTGTTACCAGTTTGCCAGAATCCATGGTCTCCTTTAACCTCTTGCCGAGCTCAGAGCCTGAAGCCACCATGGCCCTCAGCATGTCTCCAGTCGCCAGGTGGCAAACGCAGTATTTCTCTGCTAGTCGAGGGGCCTGCAGGGGAGAAATATATATATATATTTATATATTTTTTAATATGAACCCAACATTCATCCCTACCAACCACTTACTATAGGAAATAACTGTCTGTTGATTTTAACAACGATGAACAAAACCTTCCTGCACCGCTGACAAATGAAACCATGATGTGTGTTTGTTTGTGGCTCAGAAAGAACGTTTTCAGCACCATAGACTGATCTGTGTAGCTGCCAAACTTCAAGACATTTTACTTGCACAACTCATCTGAGGATTAAAGATTAGAAGGCATTCTCTTTATATGTTACAACTAATAAAGTCAAAGGTTAAAATTTATACAAGCTCATTACAATCATAACAGAGTAAAGTTTAACCAACAAAGGTGTGCCTAATTAAATGGACAATGGCTCAACTGCAGTACAGTACGTGCTGCATGTCCAATACTTCAACATGGAAGCTAACAATTATTTTCACCACTGACTGATTCATACTATTGATTACTAATTAAGTAAAAATTGACAATCGAGGGAATTGGGGAAATCCTAACAAATCCTGAACAAAAAGAAAAAAAATTACATTTTTAAACGAGCCAGAACCAGACTGTCATTCTTGTGTACAACATAACTAATCATTTTCATTTTTAGTTTCACACACCTACACACAGTGCTGGGTGCATTTTTTTTTATTGCCCTAATACACTGCAGACCTTTTATCTCTTTTGGTAAGCACAACGAGTGTATATGTAATGAAACGTGTCACAGAAATAAAATTGACACTGAAGCTTTATTCACAACACTTGATCGCTCCAATATCGGTGACACTAAAACGGGGTTTGCAACAGAGCGCTTTTGGGAAAGCAAAGCACTCAAAACGAATTACAAACAGTAAACAAAGCAGAAAGCAAACACATGGATCTATTCTGACAGCACGTGTCTGTGCTATCGGGCATATCCATGTGCCTGATCAGAGAGGACTGCACAGTGAGCCGCAGGCCACACCGCTGAAGGTCAAACTGACACAGACATCTGGGTTTCAGTGCTCTACACAGCTGCAACAGACATTCTTCTGAATTATGTAACTGCGACACTGGAGCCTTACATGCCAATGAAATGCTGAAGAAATTCCAGTTTGGCACAATATAGTTCTAAGGAAACCCACTGATATGCAACTGGTCTTCTCCGGACTACTTTGCGTCTGAGTTTGCTCCACTCTCTAGTTATTATGTATCACTGCAGCTCCGGTTAAAGGCTCCTCATTTCTCATGTACACATTTATATTTAAAGAAACACTTGGTAAAATCTGAAAAAATAAGAAATGAAGGACCATTCTGAATAATACAGTTTACAATTATACAAAAGGCCAAGTTACAAAGTTGTTTAACCTGGTAAATGTTTCCATTGATGATTTAATTAAGGAATAGGAAACTAAATTATTTTTTTTACCACAATTTTACAACAATAAATACAGTCAAAAGCAAATATTCATATGTAAGCATCAAGAACTATTTTCAGCATTATTGTGATCAATTCACCTGTTAACAACAACACAAAGTTATTGAAAATAAACCACAGATACTGCAGATTTTTAAGGAAAAACATTAGGAAACAAATTTTATTAAAAAAGTATTAAACTGAAACCAGCAGCTTTTTATATGTATGTAACTGCTTTAGGAAGTAGTACACTATTAAACTTCTATTTCAAAATGCCACTAAAAGAAAAAGAAAGACAAATACATTGAAATAGCTGTAACAAATCTTGCTTGTAGATGTTTCGGTATGCACTTCATTGTCAAGCTAAAAGCACAAATGCATTGCAATTTCGCAAAAACTCAGACATTAATGAGATCGTTGTGAGACTAAATTTATTATTACATAGACGATTAGAACATCTACCTAGAGATAAAGAGATTGAGACATTATCTAATGACAGCTGGCTCTAAAGCCTGGCAGGTTAGCATTAGCACCGACCATGCGCCTTCAATACACTACTGATATTTCAGGCTAGCCGCTAACAGCTAATGCTAACTCATTAGCTCGTCTGGATATCTCTACTCTCACCTGAGTCCCCTTTCCAGCTCCAGGAGGTCCAAGCAAGATGGCACGGATGCCGTCCTGCACATCGGCTATCGCCTCCTTCAGCTGCGTGCTGGGGGCCATGTCAGGACCTGGGGGGGCACCGCGGCAGAAACTTTAATAAGTCCGTCGGTGTAGTCCTGGGTAGACTTCAGCCAAGTTGGCTAGGAAAGGAAGGACCGCCGCCTTCTCTTCCGCTACAATACATAAACCCCGCCCCTTAACTTAGAGTAGTGCGCTTGATTGGCTGTCAGACTGCTCTATCACCAGTCTGACAGCCAAAACACCTCGTGCAATTTACGATCAGAGCTTCAATGGTAAAAAAAAAAAAAGCAAAAACGAAAAAACGACAAAAAACCCCTAATAAACCTAATGTTAAATACACAATTAGTATGCTAGTGTTCGGTTGGTGTTATATAAATAATTGAATTAATTTTTTGTGACTAAACTGACTTAAAGTTTACACAAATGTTCATTGTTGAAATTTTAAACAACAAGAATTAATATATCAATATATTATTCTATAATATATCCGACCCTATTCTTCTTCTCATCCAATTCAGTGTTGATGGGCCATATCCCAGTTGCCATAGAATATGAAGCAGAGTACATCCTGGACAGGTTGCCAATCTGTCGAAGGGCTAACACATAGGGATGAGGAGTGTCTTTGATCCTTCTCTCACCCCAAACCAGTCACAGCAGATGGCAGCCCCTTTATGATGGGCTTGGTTCTGCTGAAGGTTTATTTTTGTTAAAAGGGAGTTTTTCCTTCCCACTGTCACCAAGTGCTTGTTCATATAGGGTCATCTGATTGTTGCTTAATTTTGAGCGTCCAGTAAAGGCTGTGAATATTTATAAACATGTTATATTTGTGTTGTTTTATGTCTGATAAATTTGCAAGAATTTTGAGCAAACATTTTTCACGTTGTCATTACGGCGTATTGTGTAGAATTTTGAGGTGAACATGAAAGCACTGAATGCATTTTGGAATAAAGCTGTAACACAAAATGTGTGTATGTGACACAAGCATTGGAAACAAAACATGCGACTGAATCAGTAAAAAGGAAACAAACCATAGAACAGAACATTTTATCTGTTCCAAAATCATTTCTGTATTTAATCACATCTAAAAAAGAAGGACAAAGTGTGTGCAACAAATAGCCCCTCTAGTTTCACAGGAAGGTCACAGACCTTTATATATAGATATGTGTGTGTGTGTGTGTGTGTGTGTGTGTGACCTTCCTGTGAAACTGGATATTTTATAGCACATTTATCAGTGAGCTGAAATGGAAGATTACTTCATTTTATCCCTCCAAAAACAGGAAGTAAATTACCACGAGTACATAAAAAAAAAGAAAAAAGAAATTTGGGTGGTTTCTTGCAAGGCAGTTTTTTTTTTGTCTGTATGTTGTGAAACTTCTCCTTTAGAACTGCTATTACACGGCAGACACACACACACACACAGCAAAATGCCTGAAGCTGAGGTAATATACACCGACGTGAAGTTTACAAAAGGAAAAAAGGGGGCCAAAGGTGAGACGTCTACATGTGACAAAAGATTCCTAAAAAAATTCTCTGAAAAGCTGCTTTTACATTTTAGGTTTGCGTGTAATGTGGATACAGTGATTTATTTTACAGCCACCCGTCTTATCAGCAGCCACCGTGCAACAATCCGCTTTCATCTTTCATTGCAGAGGCCGATACCGCATTGACGGACTCGACTTACTCTGAAATCAAGATCTCAAAGACTCAGCCATCCACAGCAGAGTTGTCTGGTAGGTAAAGAGCAGTCATTAATAAACAGGAAGATGAGTGTGAGCTCCAGTTAGTGTCTATCAGTAAGAAAAGTGTCAGCAGAGGAAGCACTTTTGCCTAAAATAAAGCAGAAAAGTGTTTTTTGGTCAAACGGAGCGCTGTCGTTGAAAACAAAACGTGTGTCTGAATCAGTAAAGTAAAAAAAAAAGCAGAAGATTTGTTCCAAAATCGAAGCTGTGTGTAAAATTTTTTTAAAAAAGAGACAAAATGCATGCTACAAATAGACAGTCTAAACTTTTACAGTAGTACTGGTACACAATTTGTGTTTTTTACACCTTGAATTAAAACAAAAGGATGACAATGATGAATATGAGATGTAAATTATCGACATTCCTGCAGCATTAGACGCTGTTTGTGTGAAAAAGTAGCTGAAATAAAATTAGTAATAATCAAAAACAAAATTGAAGTTGAATAGTCAACACTCTTTATTTTAAATATAATGTAAATTTCATTCGAGAACATCAGACCCACTAATTTTGAATGTCTCATTGAGTTTCTTTTTTTTGTTTTTTACTGGGAAAATAACTGGGTTAATTAAAAAAATGAGGAATTGGTTCTGAAGGAGTGGTTCATTTAAATAAATTAGTTTCTGTGTGTGCGTGCATGCGTGTTAGTGTCGATGCATTTTCTTTATATTTCTCAAAAACCACTGGGCTGTCATATTGCAGAAGAGGAACTACGGTGCTGAGTTTGAGGTTGTCTCGAGGAGCAGTTCTCTGCTAAAAGATCATTTGCATAAAATTGGTCAATTTTAGTCCCCAGAAGGTCGACTCTGACCAGACACTGTGCTCATTTACCTAAACGAAACTTGTAGCTCCATGCTACCCGTTTTTCTTTGTCCTTCAGTTCCTCTTCACTGTCTGCTTAACTTTTTTTGTTAACATTTTTAAAGATTGTTAACATTGTTTGTTATTTTTCCAGTGCTTAGCTTCTTATTTGTAGTCCACATAAGACACTTGGTGGATGCACAGTTTCATCCAGGAGATTAGGGCTTTGACCTGTGGCATATCATTTCATTTTATATCATTCGACTTCATCCACTGTTTGGTTAGATCCTTTTTTGCAATAAAATTTTTTTGAGGAAAAGGACATAATTTGGGTTAAAATGCACCCTCTTACAGCTTTAACCATGTAAGAAGCATCTCCTTCATTTTTCAGGCTGGTTATAAACATATCTGTTAAATTTCCAGCTATGACAATACAATTGTCCGGGACATAGTTCATCAGGCATCTGCAGTACAAAAGATCTTCACTACTAAAAATCCTACCACCACTTACTGAAATGTTATTTATTAAGACACTTTATTAAGACTCCCAACAATCATAGATGTTTACATCAGCGCTGTAACTTGCACTACCGGTTGATACTATTTTATCAACCAATTCACACTACAACCAGGGTGGCCTCTTATCTTATCTGTATTTAATTTATTAATCTAATAACAGTATGGTACTCAGTTTTTAGTAACCATTGTCCTCCATGTAAATATGTAAAATTTTTGTATGTCTCTGTTCTGTGTCTTGTGTACTGTTTGTTTGTACATGTGTCGTTCTTGCTGCTGTTGCACCCAAATTTCCCCTTGTGGGACAATTAAAGGATTATTCTATTCTATAAATGTAAAAAACAGCTGGAGAAATAAGAAATAAAACAAAACGGCGGGCAGGTTCAGTCTTCGCTTCACCTTTGCCCCCCGCCTTCATAAACTTAATTAACTATTTAATTAAAACATTAATTTCAATTTTATAATAGCATCTAAACGATTTCTATCAGATGCACTCCATCATATTTATTACAAAGGTTAATAATAACCTCAGGTGCAACTTTTCAGTGACTGATGTTTTGCAAAATTTTAAAGACTAATTGAGAATGTTATAATTTCCTTGTTTTCAAACAGTAAATGACTATTTACAAAAGTTTAACATGAGCATCATTTTCTCCATTTAGTCTGTGATGGTTAGGTTATCATACAGTTTAGACTCCCTGTAAATCCAGTATTAAGCAACACATGCTTGAAAACAACCATAAAAAACACTCATGCATCCATATAACTGTTATGAGTTATGAGTCATCTACTGTCGTCTGCTGTTCAGTAAAACCAGGTTATTTATTTTAGTATGTTGTGATAGTGTTTTATACACTTACAGCTTTATCTCTGTGTTGGTATCTGTTAATATGAACTGATAGGATGTAACGCGATGCGATGGATGCCATTATCTTTCTAGATGCATCATTTCCACTGCATAAGCAGGTGGAGGGAGCGGATATTAGATGCCTGTGACTTCTTGAAATTCTGCCAACCTCTTTCTTTTATGCACAGTCTTCAGCCAGACTTTTATTTATTAACGCACGGTTGCATTTCTCTAAGCGGGATTTGATTTGTTTTGATCAGCAAGCAGTAATGTAATATTTCAAACCCTCCCAGCAGGCTGTTTAGTTTGTAAAATTAGAACAACAGCTTATCTGGGTTTCTGAAGTCAAAGATATGAGGTTATGATTTTAAATTTGCAGTGCTGGATTGAGAGCACTCTTTCTCCCGGTCACACCGGAACACCGGAAATAACACTTAAGAAAAGGAGACGTTTCAGCCAGCGCTCTTTTCTCTGATGTGTCCTCTTGCATGTCACTTGAATAATGTGAGTCTAAGAGAGCTCTGAGGGGACGAGATGGCATGTACTTGAGCATGCAACAGCGAACGGTTGATAAGTCTGACAGCCCGGCGTAGGCAGTCCGTGGCTGGTGGACGCTTGACATTGCCAGGGTTCATAGGTCATGTGCGGGAACACGTTGTTACGGTAAAGACCAGAGGGGTCGTAGGGTGAGCTGTCACTCTGCTTCAGCCCAACGACAGCTGAGAAGTGTCTGAGACCGTGGCCAAACCTGCAACTATCAGGCCACTGTCAATCATCCGAGTCAACACTCTACCTCATCACCTTGGAGCAAGTTCAAACCAATCGATTCAAATGAAAGTCAGATTTATTCTTTGCGTTTCTGATGACCTTCACCTTGTCAACAAATGGAGCTGTCACGTCCTTTTCTTCAAGGATCTCTGTGAGCCTTTTGCAAAGTGAACAGAAATTTAAATGATCAAGCTTCAAGTGCAGTGAAAACGGCAAAAAGGCTTTTTGGATTTAAATTTAGCTTCTTGTGGAACAGCAGTGAAATAAATATGTGTATGCAGAGAAAAGAGCATAATACTTTTTTTTGCGATTTTAGTCTCATTTCTATTCAGTGTATCTTGGACATCAATGAAAGGGGGAAAAGGAACAAGAAAAAAGATTTTCCATTTGGTTCGCTGAGCTCTAAATTAAACCATGTGCAGAATCTGTTAAATTTGCATCTTTCAAATCCCTTTTATATGAAACGTGTATGTATAAGCAAAAGAGCCTATTTAGGCTGTGGGAGGAGAACCCAGAGAGAATCCAGGACCTTCTTGCTGTGCAGCACAAGTGCTAACCACAGAAACATCACACTGCCAATGATATTAATGTAATGAAGCCAAAAACGTATTTTTAACCACACCAGTTTGTGTGAGTATTTTCGTCTAAATTCTGTTCTTTCACAAACTATTTGAAAGTACTTTGAATAATCAACAAGCTCATCCAGGAAGCCACAAAAGAACATCCAAAGACCTGCAAAGTTTTCCAGCACCTCCTGGGGGCACATAATGTGTCCCTATAGGCTAAATGGGATGGTCCTTCTCAAAAAATTAGCATATTGTGATAAAGTTCATTATTTTCTGCAATGTACTGATAAACATTAGAGTTTCTATATATTTTAGGTTCATTACACACAACTTAAGTAGTTCAAGCCTTAAATTGTTTTAATATTGATGATTTTGGCATACAGCTCATGAAAACCCAAAATTCCTGTCTCAAAAAATTAGCATATTACATCCGACCAATAAAAAAAAAGTGTTTTGAATACAAAAAAAGTCAACCTTCAAATAATTATGTTCAGTTATGCACTCAATACTTGGTCGGGAATCCTGTTGCAGAAATGACTGCTTCAATGCGGCGTGGCATGGAGGCAATCAGCCTGTGGCACTGCTGAGGTGTTA
>VUQR01036585.1:0-23020 GCA_015108515.1 Hemichromis elongatus
GCACCGGGGGAGCAGTGTGTGGGGACGGTACCTTGCTCAGGGGTACCTCAGGTTAGCTGTTCAGTGGAGTCGAACCCCCGACCTTCCGATCATGGGGCAACCACTCTACCTACTGAGCTATTCCTGCCACCAGGAATAGTTTCATTTCTCTATCGAGAAAAAGTTTTATCGTGATACGTATCGTTATCGTTCTATCGCCCAGCTCTACTGTATATTTTCTAATATATGTGTTCCAGGTGCTGTATGTTTATTAATGACTAATGCCATCATAGGAGGTTATGGTGTGTTGCTGCAGCTTAAATCTTTCCCAGAGCATCAACTTAAAATTGGTGCCAGTGATCAGTTACAATATCCAGCACTGTGGGCTCACAGTAGAGTCATGAAAAACTAAAGAGAAAACCACAAATTAAAAGGTCACACCTCTCACTTATCTAGCAACTGCAGTTTGATCCATTTACTGCTGTTCTCTGGACCTAAAGGTCGCTCAGCTCCATCCTTCACCAGATGTTGCTCAGATGATCCCAAACCATCTGAGAGGCACTCAGCATGTCTTGTTGTGGAACAGATCTCAGCTCAAGGATACAAATCAGGCATCTACTACATACTTGAACATCACTCAGTTATTCTCTGAGGTTAGGTAAAGTTGTATGATCCTAATGGACTCTTAATGGCATTATGGTTTATTTACCAATCACATTTCAATGTTCATTTGAGGTTTGGCTCTAGGGTAATTATGATTTATCTAGATTAAAGACATGGAATCTGGTTGGAGCAAGTGGACAAACGTATCGACGATTGGTTGAATCCACTGTCCAGTGGAAGACATGTTTCTAAAACTAGTTGTGGTAGACTTGAGACCTGTATACAAGTGTACGCTGCCTCTTTGACCAAACTTGGCTCCCCACCCTGAACTGAATGAGCAGAGGTTGAGAAAATTGATAGGTAGTAGTCAAATCTGGTTTTTAAAAAAAAACAGAAGCTGATGCATCATTTCCTCTGGTCCTGGTAGTGTTGAGGTTGAGTTGCAGAAGTGCCTTAAATCTACATTCTGCCTGATGACCACCAGGGGTACAAGAGTTACAAAGGTTTTTGTTAATCCCTTTATGGCCTTGTTAATCCATTGGCCTTTATGGTGCGCAGTGTGACTCACAGCCCTAAAGTAACACTAAAGTAATAATGGTATTTCTGGTATACCACAAATTTATCCTTTCAACAGCTTCCCAAAGTTAGGGGACCTAGTTTGTATAAGCCTTATGGGACATTCATATAGAAATCCTCCAGCATTACCCTTATCCGACAGACAAACCCATCTGTTCTCTGATTGGACTGTTAAATTTGTGATTGACATGACTTTGACAATCAGCTGAAAGAAAGAAAAATTGGGCCAAAATTCTTACTCGCAAGTTGAAACTCACCCACACCCAGGGAAGTTGGGCGCAGAGTTTTACACATTGTCTTTTGCTTTGTATCTGTGAGCAGACATTAACAAAAAAAAGATTGTAACACGTGTAAATATTTTTCACAAACACTTTTTTTTTTAAACACACACACAAAATCTGATCTATAGATAATTTTCAGATATTTTGGTTTACAAGATTACAAAATTCAGTTCATAACTACACATTTGATTTACAAGTACAAAATATGTTGTTTTGTACTTGTTTGAAATGTTTCCAGTTCAAAACAAAAGATGAAACAGTAAAGCTGACAGCACGGTGGTTCCATCTTTTACATACAGTTAATAGTTTGGACAAATGCGAGTGCAGTTATTTAGGAGTTGGTATTTTCTCAAGTTCTAAATGAATTCTTCGATAAATAACATTGCACAGTGCCTTGTGTTTCTGGAGCCAGCTACCCATATCAAGACAGACCACCGTGTCCTCACAAACAAAAAATTCAAGACCAGAACATAAAATCAAAAACACTCAACCTCATACCAGAGAAGACAGATGGGAATGCTGCTAAAGTTCACAACACCTGCAGGAAAAAACCCCAAAAAGATATCCAAGGTCACTGGTTTTTTGTGGTTTTGGAAAATATTTCTCAAGAATCTTTCAGGGGAAAAAAAAAAACCTACTTCATCCTTTAGGAATTTTCAGGTATAGAGGGTTGGGGTTTATGTTGCCTGAACTTTAAAGGTTAAACTACAAATTTCAGAATCAGTCAGATCTGACATTAAGCGCTCTTTCAAGTGCCATCTCTTTAGTGCAAACCCTGCGTGATAATAATGACTGCACTATTGCAGTCGGGTGATTCACAGCCTGTCAGTAGGTATCTTGTGTTTTTAAAAGCTGAGAATCATGTCTCAACCTGACGTTGGGATTTCAGACCAATGAGTTTTTAAAGGTATCACAAAAAATACTGCAGGTTGGAAACCTCCAGTTTTCATTTCACTCTGCACATGCCCACGCACTCTTTCTATTCATACTCATAGCCTTGAGCTGAAGAGTGTCTGAGACGAAGGCGGGTGAATACATACACCTCCCACAGGTTTGTCTCACATGCATATACAGACAAACACTAATAGTTTATAAATATTTTGGACAGCTTATATCCGTAGTTTGTGTGGCAACATTGAAAGCTGCCAAAAGACTCCAACAAAAGCCTACCTCCTTTAGGAATAAGGTACTGGGAGAGTCACATTTAGCTTACAAACAAAGCCCTATGCATAACAAAATAATTCCTAACATGCAGGCTAGTAGAGGCATGTTTTCCACTTATGCTATACAGAGAAAGAAACCATCAAACACAGACGGGCTGATAACAAAAGAATAATTTTTCTGTCAACTTTTCCTAAACATAAACCAATATTGACCACACAGTGTTCACAGCCCCGAAACTGCTTCTTTCGTTTGTCTGTGTGTGTGTGTGGTGACTCAGCTTGACTCTGCTGTACCTCATCAGCCAACAATGACAGCTCACTGGTGTCGTGGGCATCATAATCATACAGGACCCTGGCCTTCCTGGCACCTGTGACAGGCAGCTGTGACTGCTCCATGGCGAGCGTGACCGGCTTCTGGCTGGACGAGGAGGAGGAGGAGGAGGAGGAGGGGACGGTGGCTCCGGAGGATGCCGGTCCAGACAGAAAGGTGGGGGAAATGGGGTTGGGGCAGACAGTGGCGGAGGAGTGGGGTGCACTAACAGCATTAGCACATCTGTGTGAAGACACATACAGGATAGGTATGGTTTACGTACTGTAAACAAATGTTTTATGGCTTCCAAAAAAAAAAAAAAAAATCTGAAATGTCATTAAAATAAGAAATCATTTGCAAAACATAATTTCGGGCTTCGTTGGTGTTTTTTTCTAATATATGCTGATTTTTATCAGGGGGAGTGGGGGCAGTGCTGTAACACTTTTAACAACAGTTTTAAAAGCAAAAAGCTTTCATCTCTCACTTCATACAGGACCCCAGGATTCACCGCTTCAGGATTACTGGCAGGCCTATTTAGCAGCTGGACTGTCCTGTTGTGGAGCCATGCAGCCGAAATTCGTACAAGAAGTTAAAACCACAAAATTTTCTGACGGTGATTCACCCAAAATCTCCTTATATCTTCCATCCTCCAGCTCCCCTGGGGAGAATGAGGTATTCCCAAGCTGGCCAAGAAATGTAACCCCCCCACGCCCCCACCAGTTACATCTTTTCCCAAGATGGCTTAAAGGAACATAGGGTCCGATAAAAGCAGCAGTTCTGTTTACGTAGTTTGGCATGAGCTCTAAAACTCGTAGACCAGGGTCAGCATTGACGCGAGCGTCACTGATGCATCGTTGAATGTTAACAAGGACAACGAGAGAACATCAGAAAGAATTTCAGTTTTTGATTCTTCACAGGAGTTTTTTTCCAGTTTAAACTATCTTATCAAAGGTTATGAAAAACAAATGCTGCTGAGTGTCCTGGTTTCTGATGTGATTGAGTCCACGTGTTGTCTGAATATTGAAACCAGCAAGTATTAGTTTTCAGATTTGATCCAAATCTCAGGATTATGAGTCATTCCAATTTAGACTTGAGAGAACAGCTTCCCTATTTTTTGGCTCATTATGACATATTTTAAAACATTTTACAAATGGTATCTTATTTTTAATCAGATACTGACTTTTAATGATTTCCATAACACTGAAAGGCTCTTTGATTTACATTTTCACATCATCTGTGTCCAAATGGAGAGCAGTGTGTTCAGTGACCTCTGACCCTCAATAACTCAAACACCTCCCGATTCTGACCAATGACATTTCTGGCTTCATAAATCAGCCTCTCTGTCATGGATGGATGCCAGGATGATTAAAACTTTATTGTAACACCTGAGACAACAGCCAAATTAATTTTTACTGCAGTGGAAAGAATTTAGACTGTTTCGAATCTCAGCGGCGCCTCAGAGTTTGCTAGATTTTTGCAGAAATGAAGGTGAGTTTATACCTGAAAACAATTATGAAGTCAGATGGAACAAACAGACCGGCATTAAGAAAAGGATGATACATGTTAGCTCAAGTTACTAAAAGTAGGTGAAGAGAAAAGTGCTTAGTTTAGATAGTAGCTATTTTGAGGTTTCAGTTCAGGTGTTCCAATCACTTCCATGTCCACAGGTGTATAAAATAAAACACCTAGGCATTAGTATTTTGTGGTGTGACCAACTCTGATCTGTCCCCATAATTTAAACTCTACAAGAAAAGGTGAAAAATGTTTTCTGATTCACTAAATACTGCAGTCGTTAGGAGTCCTATCAGTCTCTGCAAATAAATCCCAACCTGTTGAGCTCCCGCTGAAGGTCCTGCATGTAGTGATGACACTGAGCGTAGTACGTCGCCTGAGCTTCGGCGAAGTCCTGCAAACAACGCAGGTGGTTGAGCTGGTGGGAAAAGATAGGAGAGGATTAACTCAACCGGAGTGAAGGTCACCTAAGACTTTTAAGTCACCGTGCACCTTTTGCAGTCAGTTTCCCCACTCATGGATGAAGATGGGACTGAAATATTTAGCTGTAGAAATGACCGCCGACAGTCAAACAGCAGAATCAAAGCTGTAGAGTCACTACCCAGCTTTACAGCAGAGTAACATAGGCACAAAAATTCTTTGATCATGGCGGCCCGATAATATTCCACAGGGTACTTACTTATATTCAAAGCATTAGAGTAGGATGGACACATTAAAAGAGCTCCAGTATCTTTTGAGTTTTTGCTTCTGCAGTATACAATCGGGTGTATGTGTATGTGTGTGTGTGTCTGAGTGAGGGAGTGGCGCACACGGTATGGCACAGCAAATAAAATAAAATAATCTGCACCGCTACTTATATTTAAAATAAACACATATATCACAATATAAAAAAAACAAACCGACACAAAAATGACTTCGATCCTTTGAAATGTTCCCAAACTGCCAAAGAAACATCAAAGCCTCTGCTTCTCTCTCCGCCTGAATGGTCGACTCACATGAATGTTTCTCAGCACCATCGACTGGATAAAAGTCCAGAGTTCATGAGTTTTGTAATTCCTGGCAGGTTTGTTGATGTGTAAACATCAACAAAGCTTTATTTGATTCCTAAAAGCTGTCTGCTTACATCTATTTCATTTAAAACTTATTTAAAACCAATTTAAAATCACCATGAGAATAACATGGTTTGGTTCCCACGTGTTCATCTGCAATATTTTGATAAAAAAACAGTCAGATAATTTTAACAGAAGCGCAGCGGGTTGACAGGCCTGCGGTGACTCACATGTGTGCTGCTAATGCCTTCGAGCAGCAGCCTGGTGACCTCGGCCTGCCGATCGAACTCCGTCTGGGCCACACGAAGCTCATGTTCTGCCTGGAGGTGAAAACGAGACATGAGGAAGGAAGGAAACTGACAACACAAGTTGTGCTTTAAATCTAGAGAGCACTTCCTGCTGGTGAGGGTACTCACTTTGTCTACTTCCTCACTGAGTAGCTGAGAGGAGCATGACGAGGACAGAAAGAAATAAACAGTCAGGAAGAGCAGATCATCTTCACAGACACAGCTGAATCTACATCAGGGCTTCAGTTTCATACAGGAAAGGGAAAAAGCAGCCATCAGGTGGATTTAAGGACATTTCAATTGGCAATTTTTTAGGCACCATCTATGGAAGAAAACCATACTTTAAGTTTATTTAATCCACTTAATCTCCTTCACTTTAACTTCTATCTTCTCAGAACATCCGTTTTTCACTTGACCTTAAAGGGGTCGAGTCTGCAGTGCATTCCCACAAACCCTTTGACTCTCTGTGCCTAAACAAATCGACTAATGCACACATCAGAATAAACAACTTGGTAGCACTCTATAATGACATCAGAGTATTAAGGTATTAGCAAATGCTTCTTTCATCATTTATAAAGCGTACTCTTCCTTAGCATGCCGCTTATAAAAACAGATATATTATTATGACTGTAACCGATAGCAGTGATAGCTGTGCATAGTGTAACAGTAACAGCTGTATAAATATGTCTGTGTTTATAAATGGCACAATAAGGAGATGTAAGGATACAGAAATGATGAATCAAACATTTAATAATTCTTAACAGTTTGAAGCTATTATATATTATATTTATATCATATTAAAAATGCTTTAGTTTTTGGTGTTTCTCACATTGGAATGTGTGTTTGTGTCGAATCCCTGCACAAAAAGGGGGTCCCTAAAAACGACTCCACATGCTGTGACAGTCGAGAATGACACCTGCTAGAGGAGAACACCTTTGCACAGGAATATGCTGGTACAGCAGAAATCCCGGCTGAAGAAATCTCCTTAAAAGGGCAAAGACCACTGTGGTCTGCTATCGTGTGGTCAGGCAGACTTCGGGTGGTGACGTCAGCATGCGATATAAACTGTGCTTATGGTTATAATTAAGGACTAAACGCATCATTTCACTGAGTGAATCTGAGTTACAGAAGATGCTGAGTAAGGGGAAAGCATAACCTGAAATGCACTGTAAACACAGCGATGACGCACCTCTTGTAGCTGCTGCTGAACTTCAGATGACCTTTACATTCTACAGATGCTCAAGACTGGAGGAACTAGTGTGGAGCTGTGCCCCCTGGTGGTAAACATGCAGTATTGTAGCGGGGAGGGAGCATCTTTCGCTTTGAAAAGACTTTATGGACAAATATGTCATGTTTAACCATCCTAAATGTAGACGTTTATCCCTGTGTGCAGGTTTATACCAAAATTGTTCTTCGGTCTTCACGTTGCGATTTGTTCTCTAATGTTCCTCTGAGGTTGTCACAGAGCTATGTTCTGTATTTATACTGAGATTAAAGGACACACTCTGGACTCTGTTCATTTATTAGGTGACCTCTTTTATTTAGGGCCATTAGAGCAAAAGAGGCTGAATACATGCGCAGGCCACACAGTTGTTTATTGGTAAGACATTGTTAACACTTTGTGTTGGTCTGAATGTGAAAAATTTAAATAGGGTATGATTTTTTTAAAGCACCGCACGTAGGTTATAATGTTATTAACGTTAAAATTAAAATTCCCCTGTCCATTTGGGATGAATAGTACGGTAGAAGCTGGGGTGCCACCAGAAATTTTGGGCCCTATGGAAACCAAATTTCTGGACCCTCTACATTTTTCACAGATAAAATTTAACCCAATAAACATACCCTTTATGATGCGACATGCCTGCATTTGTCACTGTCTGAGCTGCATCATAGCAAGAGACGCTATGCTAGCGACCGTAGCTTGGACGGACGGGTGGAACGAACCATTGTGAAAGGGAGGGGTGTGTCATAAACTGTACATTATTATAATACATTATTTGTTAAATATTATTAAATATATGGTCAAAAAAGACAAAATACACTATGTGTAGGAGGGGTCCTAGCACATTTAACGTATATATTAAAAAGAAACGAAATAAGAAAAAAAAAAGGATCTGGTCTTCTGGGCCCTTCCTCAGCCTGGGCCCTTAGAATCGTCCTAACCTTCCACCCCTTTATGGCGCCCCTGGGTAGAAGTAACCTGGAGGCTCTTTTTGTGAATAAAACGTACGCTCCTTTCTATCTTGTGTCACACAATGATCACAGTTTATTAGATTTCTCCAGGTTCATAAATTTTATTATAATTAATTTATTTCCCAGATTTACCTGAAGATTCTCCTGTGGAAACTGTGTGACATCTCTTTGGTCTAGTTTGCCGATTTCATCTGCAAAAGCAATCAGTGAATTTCCTAAAATCTGTTTTTTTGGGAGTGTCCTAATTGGTGGAAGTATTGGAAGTCAGTCTTTAAATCACTCCGGGACATTTTTGAAACTCTGAATCTGTCTGATCGATTCTCCTGAACGTGAAGAATAATGACACCCGATAACTTTGCTGCTTTTATCCTAGTTTATGTCTGTGTTCTGTGCGTTCTGAAACAAAAGGAGGAAACAAAATAATATGAGGGGAAATAACCATAAAACACATCTTTTCTACCCAAACTACTAAACAAACACGGGACTTCTAGTCTTTCCACGTGTCCAACCTTCCTCTGCTCTGACATGACCGGGTCCGGCTCCACGTCCCAGCTTTCCCAACCACTCTGCAGCTGGTTTGATGAAACCAAAAAGGGGGTCAAAATAAATAAATAAATAAAAATCATGGCTCTAAAACAGGGATTTAAAGCTCCACCCACTTCTGCTTAAATCAGAACAAAGCCGTCTCAAAGGGGAGGAGCTAAAAAGGCTTGTTTCAGACTGAGGATGAAGCTGCAGTTTTTGTTTTATTTCACATACAATAAACTTCAATAAGCCCTCATTTAAAAAGCATCAGAGCCAAAACTAGACAATAATAACCATGCTCAGGCATGCTCGTGTCATCAGTAACATGTCATGCGCAAACACCGTTATCTCATGGCCAACACGACATGCTCGACTGAACTTTCTAAACAGCCCTGAGAGATCACACATGCTGTGAAATCTGAAATCTGGCAGTGTTTTATTTTCTAGCTGTTCAAAATAAAAGAGCCAGTGAAGTGTAAACCGAGAGCCCTGATTGGTGCAGCTGAGATAAAACAAATCTCACTTTCAGATCTTTGCGTTCCTCGTCTGCACTCACAGACAGACAAACAGAATTTCTTCTAAGACACGGCCAGGTTTAGATGACACGCTGTGTTGTGTTTTCATTTTTTAAACCTTTCTATTGTTCATCTCTGAGCTTTCTTTGAAATTATAAATGTTCCACTCTAAAGCAGAAGTAAAGAAATAAACTCCTGTGTTTTCCTCTAAAAATAGCAGGTCAGGACCTCACAGGGTTAAAAAGCTGTCACGTGTGCTTTTCAGTCTTTTTGAGTGCGATTTGCAGAAAAATGCTGCTCACCTTTTCTGTTTATTAACTTTCATTCAAGCAGCAAATTGTTAGTGACAGCAGCAGCCTGGCAGTGTTAGCTAATACGGCTGCAGCCAAAACTACAATTTGATTTGAAGACAGTTTTTTAATTAATCTGGGAACGGATAAAAAAAACTGAAGCACTGAAACACAAAACCTTTAGCTTATTGGGATTTGTTTTCTCAAGCAAGCAAAAAAAAATTTTTAAAAAATCCATATATAAATAAGAATAATAAAATTAAAAAAAAAATACTATATTTAGCCATAATTGGGAAATTCTATTTTACAGTAGCTGAAATCATATAAATAGCATAACTAGGAGCAGAAGCAGTAGCAGCAGTCATAACATTAGCAGTACTAGTATCAGAGGAGTAATAGTTCATTTCTGTTTTCTTTATACCAAAGCAAATCACAATAACATCGGCCTCGACGTTCTTTATACTGTAAATTAAAGACTTACAATAATATGGAGAAACCCCGACGATCAGACCTCCCACTATGAGAAACACTTTGTGGGAAGGAAAAACTCCCTTTTACAGGAAGAATCCTCCATCAGTACAAGGCTTGCTTCATTGTTGTTATTTTCATTATCATTAATAACAACAATAATAATGATCATGATAATGATTTAAAATAAAGAAAGTAAATCAGACTTTTACATTTCTGCACCGACATTATGGACACAATTGATTTCATTTGGCTTGTTTCTGTAACCTTTGTTTAAGCTGTTAGTCATTCATTATAAATTCATATTTATTTACTTGACTTATATGTGGCATCATTTTTTGAATGATGGCTCACTTTCCTCACCTCGGACTAGTTTTGTTTATTTCTTGACTAGTGAGGTTGCTATCTCAAAAGGAAAATAAATAAAATACAATTGAAAAATGCATTTCCATATATTTCAAATATATGTAGAAATTTTTGTGGATTTTTTTTATTTTTATTTTTTAGAAAAATCATACAGCTGTTTTTCCCCACAGTCCTCACTTCTGGTTCCCTTTGTTCATTTGTGTTTGCCATTAAAAATGGTTTATTTTAATATAAAAGAAAGAAAAACTCAATTTTTGATAAGAAGCAAAACCAAAGACACAAACAGGTTAATGCTGAAAAAACGACCTGATCGTTAAACAAACTTCAGTTAACGGCTTCAGCTGCAGGTCGGATTAAAGATGCTGCTGTTAGTTTCTTTTTGGGGGATTTTTTGCGTATGAAATTTAAAAGATGCAGTTTCTCTATCGTCATGTGAGCCATGAGTGCCACTCGTTTCTCTTACCGCTGATGCACTGGCAGAAAGAACATAATTTCGAGGCCGAGTCTCCTGAAAATCAGGTGCAGCCTACAGCAAAGGAGAGCAGGGGGGAGGAAACAAACACAGGTTGGCACAGAAGTCATGCAGTTACAAACTGTGAGCAGACAAATAAAAACATGTTAGCAGGAAGCACAAAGCAAACACAACAAGGGCGGATCATTGAGCCTGAAGCCTGAAGCATTCACAGCATTTCACCCGTGACCCCTGCTGACCCCAAAGAATCGTCACCTGAATAATTTATCGCCTGCTTTTAAAGCTGTGAAGGGTCAGAGTCGCATTACATTCTGATGCTCTTCAGAGGAAATCCTGCTGATTCAGAGATGGCGAAGACAAAAAGCAGCACCTGCAGCTGCCTAAATAAAACAATATAATTATAATTTATTTCATGTTTTTTCCTTAAAGGAAGAAAAGCTGCCTCATACTGAGCTGGACTTGATTCAAAATAACATTTAAATCATCATGTTTTCTAAAGCTGCTGTTTGGTTTTATTTATTAAAGTTTATTAAAAGGACACTTTTTGATTTGATTTGTTTCCACAAGCACGGCAGTCTGATCATGCTGGTAGATTTTTCCTCCACTGCAAAATTTTTCTGCTCTATTTGAAATAAAAATAATAAACAACTTCTGTTTTTCAGCTTCTATAATTTCATAAATCTTCCTCCTCATTCATGCCTTCATCACCTCTAGACTGGGCCACTGTCATTTTCTGCATGTGTGTCTTGAAAACTCATCTGTAGTTTATCCAAAATGCTGCTGCTCATCTTTTAACAGGTGTTAGAAACATGATCACATCACTGCGGTTTCAGCAGGTTTACACCGGCTTCGTCTCTTTTTAGGTTTTAAGATATAAAGCAGCTGAAGCTTCTCTGCCAGCTGAGGTCTCGAGTTGAAGCCCTGAGACTCTGGAATAACCTGAAACTTCAGAATTAAACTGCAGATTCTTGTAAATCCCGTCTTCAAACTCACTTTGTTTTACATTTGCTTTTAATTCACTTTCACATCGAGTCCCATCGGGCTTTTTTTTATCTTGTAGTGTCTTTTCTTGTTTGTTTTAAACTAACTTCCAAAGAGCTTCCATTATCTTTGCTGCTTTTAAATATGCTGTAGAAATTAAATTCAACTTAAAGTATCTTGTGTTAAAATATTTGAGTTACTAATACATATCAATGACATTGATTGAATTGATTGGACTTTCCATTAAAATGTCTCTTGTGATGTGAAAAATAACATCCCTGACAGAAATCTACTACTGAAGGGCTCATTTGATCGGTGTGAACCAGATCAGTTTTGTGCTGTGATAAGGGCGCCCCCTGCTGTTCCTGATTCAGAGTTTGGTACCGCAGCATCAAGTAATACCGGGTTTACTGCGCTTGTTTTTTTCCATTCCTGCATGTGTAGGATAATCTGAGGTAGCTCTGTTAGGTTAAGTCCTTTTAAAATCAATGTGATGGTGAACAGAACTGAAGACTCCCATTGATCACTGAATTGGACTTTAGTTCTGATAATCTGCCCCTCTGAGAGCGTTAACACAGTTGCCATCAACCTGTCTGCTAACAAGGTCTCCACTGCATCTGTTGGAGTTTTTAAAGAAAAAGAAAAAAGACTATTTGTAATATTTACATGCAGAGTCGGTGCATAAAGAAGCATTAGGAACTTTTCCTTCATGAATCTGACAAACATGCGACACGCAGCGCAGCCAGCCGGTAAGCTTTCCAACATGTCAGAGGTGAGTGCACTCTGAGCATGTGACCAAAACAAGAACAAAACGAGCATCTGACTGACTTTCCTTAAAGCTGTCTGAGTCGGGCTGAGCTCTGATGGTTTCTGATCTAAGGGTGGAAGAATGACTGTTGAAATTCGATCTCACCGCCGCTTTGGCTTCCGCCTGCTTGGCTTTTTTCAGGCGTGCCTTACAGATGTCCAGATCCAGCCGGCGATTCTCCAGCAGCCGCCTCTCTTTCTGCACGAGGAAGAAAAAATAAAACTATTCATTCAGGAACAGCTGCAAGAAACAAACCTGTGCAACACTTCATCACCCTGAAGACCTCCAGCAGTGAGTACATCACTCTGACAGTTCAGGATTTATGTTTTGATCCCCATTTAGATTTTTACTGATGTTCTTTCCCGTCTTTTTCTTTGCATTAGGTCCATTTTATTCTTTCTTTTAACTTCCTGTTATACTTTGATAAACACTTTTTCCTATGCATCACTTTCCTTTCCCGCTTTGTCAGTATCTCTATTTCTTTGCTGCAAAATAAGAAATAAGTCAAACATGCCAACAGTGTCCCTGAAACCTATTCATCTGTTATTACAGCTGCGTAAGGGTCAAAGTTCAGCTGTGGTGTTATAGGTTCAAACATATCAGCAAGTTATGGCATTAAGTGAAAAACACCTTATTAATGAACATTTTCATGATATTCACCACATAAACATGCTGACTGTTTGTTTTTAATGATGCTATGAATTCTGGGACGGCACTTTCCCTTTTGCTTTCCTAAAGGAGGTAGTAAAAGGAAGCTTACAGCAGCAAAGACTTCATTCGTATTTTTCATCAGCATGTCTGTATTTGCATATATTGATATTTTCATAAGACACAGTCAGACTCACTGATATGGTCCTCCAGTCTCCCTCCAGGAAGTTGCGCAGAGGTGAGAGGAAACTTGCGGCTGAGGTGTGGAGGAACTCGCGCTCGGCTCCTCCGAGCCTCTTCTGGTACTCCGCCACTGTGATCAGGGTCTTGCCTATAGTTACAACAATACAGCAGCACACCAGGGTTCAAACCACTAGTTTGATGGAGACAAAACAATCACATCAGTTTTTAAATAAATTGTGGACTAAAGTGTATTTTAGCTATTGAGGCACCATACACACCCACAATTATTTTTTGTTTTCTTGAAAATGTTATAAAATGCTTTGCTCTTTAACTGCTAACAGAAAGAGAGCAGAGGAGCATTTAGAGCTTCATGAGTCATTAGCTGCAGCAGTATCAGTTTCGGCTATGGCTCCACTCACCGTATGGCGTCTCTGAACCAAATTCGATGGCGGCGTCCAGCATGTACTGACCCAGCAGCTCCGCATTGGTCGTCCTGGAGGGAAGCTTCTTGTCCAGCTTGTCATAGATGAACTCCTCGATCCGGGCACCTGGATATAAGGTGATGAAGAGATAACTGCGACCAACACATAAAAAAATAATCCCACACTCTTTATTATCCTACATTTAAGAGTCTGATTGTACCAAAGGTGTTATTATAATCATTCTGATCAAAAGGGGTTGAACAAAAGGTAATTATCCGTTATTTATGGCTAGAATTTATTCATAGTTTAGTCCTAATACCAAAGGTTATCTTTTCTTCTAAACCGTAAGTTTTTGTTGGGGTGGGGCATTCCTCCAAATTCCTCTGAAACACCTTGTGTAAACACGAGTTCACTGCAGATGCTTAATCTTCAATCGTGATGTAAGTGCCGACATGTTGGTGCTTCTGAAAAACATTCAGTTATGCACAGACGTACCCTTGGTTATGAATAATTCAAGCTGCATCAGAGCTGGCAGGAGGTGGTTGGGGTCGGTGGTGGGCGTGTAAAGCTCTTGAAGAGCTACAGCAGTACAGCCCAGACAATGTGAACAAGTGTAAAGGTTCTCTCAAATCCTTTACAATGTGGTTTATTTAATCAACCAAACTTAAATTGTTATGAAGCTATTCAAGCTATCACATGAATGACATGACAAGTATAATAAATCTGCATAATATGTGGTTAATAAAAGTATAGCCTTTGCTTTCCATGGTAACTGGATCACAAGTGGACCTATAATCTAGACTTCAACCTGTTTTTAACGACAGCATATAACAGCAGATAAATGTGGGTGGCATCATATCTGTGGTGACATGATTGGTTGAAGTTTGCCATGAGAAGCAGTGACAGACAGATGGTGCATCAAATCGCCTGCTAATCATTATACCAAAGAACAAGCTATTCTTCAAATAGTTTCCAGGATGATTTCAAACCATCAGATGGGTCTGGTTGGTGTAATGTGTAATGGAAAATAAAAAATACAAGTACATAAAATTGTAACCGAGTATGGTATTTGAAACAGCCCGGCCCCACAAAGGTATCATTGGCTGTATCCCATCAAGAGTTGGCAGGTGTCTTCCTGAATAGAAGGTCATTAGTAATTCAACACGTGTCTGTAGCTACATGCTCCACTTCAGACCTTAAACTGCACAACAGACGGTGCCTGAAGCTTAAAATGTAGGTCTGTATGTGCTAGACTACAGATGCAGTCAGATGTTTATGTGCATGAATACCAGAGTAATTTTAGGCTTTTAATAATTTATTTAAACTGCTGAAACACCAGCGTCACTATCCTGAGCTTTACACCACCACGGACTGAGAGGGTACCAACCGAGAACGAAGCCCCTGCTCTAAAATCAACACAGACGAGTCCGACTGAAATTTTCAAGTCCTATGTTTTGACTAGAGATGGCACAATACCACTTTTTTGCTGCATTTTGTATAAGTTCATACTCAAGTTTTAAAAAACAAAACACTAAAGTATTTAAAGCAATATTCAAAAAGTAATTTAAATGCAATTTTATGCATATTTCAAAAACTCTGGTTCTGAAAAAAAGAAGTGCAACATCATAATAAAATAATAATAATAATAATAATGTTTATATTCGCCAACTTAAAAAAAAAAAAAAACAAGCTGCAGAATGGACCCTTTTACACTTAACCTAAATAGACATTTAGAAGTGCAAATAAATGCAAACACGGCTTCATGACACTAATCTTTTATCAAGATCAGAGCTGAACTGGACAAAAACATGGCCCGGGCATTTTGACTAGAGAGACCGGCCCAGCAGGTATTATAGGAAAAGCCATAAAGCCTTTCAATGAAAACAAATGCTGTTGTGACAGTGATTCACACCGTCTTTTCGGTATATATGTATGATTTCTATACATTTTACATCAGATGACCACTTTGGTTGTAAGATTCAGAGAATTATTTATTAAAGCTAGACATTTTAAATGAGAATAGGAAAGACAAATATTTCTTTGTGCCCCCCTTCCCCTGTTAATGCCCTACCTGGCCCCCCCGGCACACCTTTGCTAGAGCCGTCCCTGCACAGTTACCAGCTGTCAGCCATGTAGAAAAGGATCCTGGTGTTATTAGTCTATCAGAAATAGTTCATAACTTCCCTTCAACTCATTCATGTCACCTAAAAGGTAAACCTGTTTCTCTATCACCTGTTCAGCTCTGATGATTCAGTAAGAACATCAGACAAAGAGACAGCTGCCCAGCGTAAAGACACAGAATAACTCCAGCTTTATGCGTTTTTCATTCTAGTTAAAGTATGGAACAGATCGTTCCTTTTAAGCTCAATACTAATGTATTGTAATTGGTCCAGCACAGAGTCGATCCAATCCACCACCTTTCATTGTTTATACCGTTACATAAAAACATAAAAACGAAAATGCCCGCTGTGCCGATGGCCAGTCGAGCTGTGATCAGGATGGATGCCAGTTTAAGCCATTTCAATCACATTTAACCTGAGACTGAATTTTGTGTAATTTCTATACAAAACTTAACGCACGTATGAAAAAAAGTTGATTTCATATTTTTTTTCCAACCACAAAACTGTTTAGCCTGCAACACTGCGTTTTGTAAAACTTGAGTCTATCCATTATACGGTCAGACAGCAATGACAATGCACAGATGTCCGAGCTCCATATGTCGGTTGTTAAGCTTACTGTCGGAATGCTCTACCAACATTCAGAGATGAACTTACACACTTGCTTTACTTCTCTGGGATAGCCTACTCGGAGATGAAATGCCGGTTTGGCAGCGCATAGCGAGCCTCCGGATGCTTTTACTGTGAACTACAGACCGCAGACAGGTCTCGCACACAGCAGCCGCTCTATCACGTCATGAGCTGGGTTACGCCATGTTGCAAGTTTTGTGCGGTGCTTTTATGATACTTAATGGAATGGATTACATTTTTTATGTTTCCCTGATATCCGATCCTGTAATTTAGGTCAGTATCAGAACGATACCGATACTGTATATCAGATCGGTCCATCTCTAGTTCTAACCCTAACCCTCACAAAGACTGAGCTATTTGGCCATAATGACAATATGTGTGTTTGGAGGAGTAAAGGTGAGCCTTTCAAACCTAGTATCACTACACCAAACTCTCAAACATGGTGGTGGTAGCGTTATGCTCTGGATTCATGAAAAGCCTAAAATTACTTTGACATTCCTAGCCGTGATGAGTTTATGGAAACTTCTGACCACAACTATGAATATATATCATCTGTAGTCACATCACAATGCTGAGTAGGCTTTTTACACAAAGCACTCTGGAAACGAGACCAAGACTTACCAGTGTGGTCAACTGAAGCATGGAGGGTACAAAATACACAGGTCAAAGGTTAGGCATTACTCACCTCATCCAATCATGCTTATGTTTAACTATAACAGCTTCTAAAAGGCACATATCCACAGGAAGTTTTCAAAACACGTGGGAACTAACGTCCAGGGACTTTCCCCAGAGTAAAAGGTCCTCCAGCAAATTAAACTGGCTAGATTAAAATTCATCGGTGGAATTGTCTCAAATTCTGATCTAACAGCTTTAGAAGCTTCGACTTTCTTGTTAGTCCGAACACAAAATCTCTCTGGCTATTCATTTTTAATTACTGTCACACACTAAAAACAAATCCCGCTTTTAGTAGTGGGTTCTCAGAAATGTAGAGCATAAAAAAATGCAAGATTAAAAAGCTTTTGTACACGACCAATTAGCATTAGTTGTTAACACGGGAAGGTTGTCAATTTTTGGAAAATACTAGCTCCTGAGCATATTCCATATATGGTTCAACAAAAAATAAATACAATAATCTATTCCTGGAATTCAGGATCTTGTGGTGAAAATGATGGCACTTAAAAGGTTTCTGCTTCCCAGGGAAAGTTCTTTAGTTTCTTTAGTTTATTTTCAAAGCTTAATGTTACTGTGAAAAAAAGTAGCAAAAGACTGCCAAAAGAACAAGTTCTAAGTATGAACAGATCTTTCCTCAACAAGTTTAAAAACTACATCTTCTTTCAGCCCAGTGTGCAGAGTTGAAGATGTGACTTTATATCTGTAGGGGATGTCCAGCGATGTATAGAACTTACTTGGATTGGGCTGCAGCAGCACTTCTGTTTGTTTTAAGATCTTTTCAGTCCAATTTTTGGTGCAGTCGGCACGAGTGATCAGGTTCTCCAAGTGTGGATCCAACTCAGTCTTCTCAGCCTGGCCCAGCTTCTCCTCTGTGAACTAAAGGTGAAAAGTCACAGGTAGATGACACTGATAACAGGCCAACCAGCTCTAGAACAGGGGTGGGTAACTCCAGGCCTCAGGGGCTGGTGTCCTGCAGGTTTTAGATCTCACCCTGGGTCATCACACCTGAATCCAATGATTAGTTCATTATCAGACCTCTGGAGAACTTCAGGACATGTTGAGGAGGTAATTTCTGCCTAAAACTTTGTAGGGGTCCAGTAGCCACTGCAACATCATTCCAACTTTGGAAACAGTAATTTTGTGATCCTTTGCTGGCACCAATTATTTTTTGGTTAAATCCATTCTAGTTGTTGTTGGTGGAGAGGGACTGCATGGGACTGATGTTTGGAGATTTAAGTGAACATCTCAACAGTTATTGCATAGATTTCCATGGAATACTACACCATAATATTACTAATAATGCTTCATTTGTGATCATATGAGAAGAAGTGGGACATAGTTGACAAATCACAGATTGAATTGCTTACTTCACAGGATTAATTATCTACCAACAAACCACTAATTTAATAAAATTTGTCACTGTTTGGTTGGAATTCCCAAGATTAAAAGGCAATGCTTGACTGAGTCCAAAGGTTCTCTTCATGTTTGTTTAAAAAAAGGATCAAATGGCCTTTTTAAATACAGGGTTTTTATAACAAACCCATCATATTTTAGGACCCAGAGAAATTAGCTTAAACCTCAGTTTCTAAGTTTTTATTCTCACTAACTGGAACTTTGAAGCATGTCTTATGCAATCAAAGATGAGAAGGCCCATTTCTGCTCTCTGATAACTAAGGCCAGAGATCACCATCTGTGGTATCAGGCCAGGCTGTCAGATGATTTCTTTCATTCAAATCTGACTGACAGATGGCCAACTGGACTTCAAAGGCAGGCGGAGGAGTTCACTGTCACTGTCACAAAGCAGCAGTGAGAAATGGGCGAGATCGGTTCTTTAAAAGGCAAAAGTACTGGCAGGTATTCAGGAGATCGACGGTGGACGGTCTCTTATTCAGGGCTGGATTATCAGACTCCGCTCAGGGCCTTAGGGACTGTAAAGGCTGTAAGTCCACAAAGTTTTAATTAATTTATTTAATTAACCTTTCCTGTCCTTTACAGCACAGCAATTTAAGGACTGTGCAAAAAAAAAAAAAAAAGTCTAACTGGGACAAATTTGGGCATTTATCCAAATTCAGAATTTATTCTAAAGGACTTTAAATTTGCTTATTAAGTTTTCTGCTTGGTCACTGGCCCCACTAAAACACAACATCGAGCACTGTAGTGGCATTGTGTCAAAATCTGCACCCAGAAGCAGCGCGAACCACAAGAAGACACAGAAACTACAAAGATGCAAATTCACCACAAAGAGATGCACAAAGACTGTGAGTCTCTCTCTTTCTTTCTCTGGGTTTCTCACTGATGGTTGGGCAGATTTTAAAATCAGTGTGCACGTACCCATTAAGTCTCAGTCTGTGAGTCATATATGACACATGTAGACATGGAAAATACAGAAACAGTTAATATTTTTCTGGTGTTGTGCAGAGCTGTTTTTTGTTTTTTTATCCTGGTTCCTGCCTCCACTGGTTTCCTGTCTTTTCCCACAATGCATTTGGACAACCTCCAGGAAAGCAGTCTGACCTTGTTGCAATCATGGGTTCATTTTTTCCAATAGGAGCAGCAGTGTGCAGAATAAACCAGTTAAAATGTTTCACTGGTTTTTTTTTTATTAAATGCATTATTTTAATCATTGAATTAAAATCTTATACTGTGAAAGTTCATATTTGGTGACGTCAGAAAAGCCTCTGTCTGGATAGGATGAAGGGTCACTCTTCAAATAAAGCCAGAAATCTTTAACAACATAATAACTTAGCGATAAATGTAATGATTTTCAACTAAAAAAAAAAAGAAAAAAATGCATTGTTCATGCATTCATTTCCAGCAGTTTAGACCACATGTTTCAAACTCAGAGCTCAAAGATCACATCCAGCTCTAACTGCAGAGTTGGTGTGATGTGGATCCATGTTCAGGACTTTAACAGAAACAGTGACAATAAGCTGCTGTTTTGCTCGACTTGCTCGGAAACGGTGGGGCAACTTGTTGAATTTTTGTTACATCATTGATGCAGATTAAATTCTATCCACAATATTCAACAATATTATTCAGGAGACACTTTTTTATATAGCCTTTGATATGATCCCAAACCGAAAACTTCAGCCTTTATTAAAAGTGAGTTTGACCTCCTGCATTGTAGACTATTGTCCTTACAGGCGACAGACAACTGCAGCTCACTCAGTAATGCCCAAACAGGAGCTTTAAATCACTACACTAGCCTCCTGTGTCTCACAGGATGAACCCCAAGAACCCAGTTCTTAGTTTACAGGGCACTAAATGAACTTGGACATTGATGCATGTGAATTTACTTGAGACAAATGGGAACTAAACAAAGTGAAGTAGCTTTCAGTTTTAGTGCCCTCCAGCGGTGGAACAAACATCCTGAAAAATGTAGTCAGGGCTTAAAACTTGACTCTTTGACGTGGCCTCGTTTTTTCCTAAACTTTAAACTTTTATTTGCTTCTTACTGTATCAATTCGATTTATCCTGATTATAACGTTTTAAATACAATTTTGATGACTTCTCTTTCTATTTTAATAAGATGGGAGACCTTTTAAAGCCGTTAAGAAAATGTGTATCATATGGCTGCCGAATTTTTTAGTGGATCCTAAAGATCCAGTATTGCGCTGCTCATTACCTAAGACTTGTAGTACAAGTCTTTATCAATAAATTTCTAATTTTTCGAATTAGGTTTGGTGTACAATTTCTCGAGAGTGAATGATTTAGTGCTGTTTGAGGCTGGTGAGCCAGATAATTTAATCTCTGTGTTGGGGAGTTGGAGGGGAGCAGGACGGAGTCTGCTGGTGTCACATGGGTGATGCACCGGATCACAGCCATCAATAATGGATCGAGGCTAGACCAACCTTTATCGGCTTACACGCAGCGGGCTGCTCGGTCCGCATGAAAAACACGCCACACAAATACACTCCGTTATACCCACAGACCTCACGAAGAAAACGCAAAGCTTCAGCTGCTTTAATCGAGTTCCAGGCCCAGCGGGATGCAGTGAGAGCCTAGCGGTAAATCGTTCCACACATCACCGCTTGCAGCTGCAGGGAGGTCTGATCTTACCTGCACGGCCCGGGTGAAGAAGACTCCCGCATCAGAAGCCAGTTTTTTCACGTTGAAGTCCATGATGGTTGCGAGCTGAGGCGAGCATACAGGCGGGGTTGTGCTGCGTGTCCCCGCAGAGGGAATCCTCCGGATCAGCTGAGCAGCAGGAACGGGAGCAGGAGGAAGAGGAGGAGGAGGAGGAGGAGGAGGACGACTGATGTCAGGAGCTGTAATCCGCTTCGTGCACGATCGGAAATCTGCTCATCGCCCTGCCCTTAAAGAGACAGCACCGGTCTGTAAGTCACGACTCCTTCAGTCCCCCTGCAGCGATAATGAATCTTCACATGACCTCCTCTGATACTTTTACCGGCAGATGTGTACAAAAACTCTCCGGAAACATCACAACCCTGCATTAAAAAAAACGCATTCAAAGCGGACCTGTCTGCTTTTCATGTCTTCTCCAGTCACATCCATCATTCAGGGGTGTTTCTGTGGGTTTTTTGATGGGGTGGCCGCAAACAAAACCTGCAGTTCCTCTAGTGTCCACCAGCGGCTCTAACAGTGAGCTGGTCCCCATATTAAAGTATCGAAATAAACATGTTTACAGACAAACCAGAAAGGTCCAATAGATTAATAGTTTATGCATACTCTGTATCTTGGCAAAGCCTGGAAATGGAAAAAAAAGGAGGTATTTTTGCAAAGACTGAAATATCTGCCTGTATATTTCAGGTTAACACCAAATACAAACAAAATGGAGTTATTTAACTTGCAAGATGTAAATATTTGAGGAGCATACACATTTAGCCAGTATACTCTTAGCACTGGATCCCAAGCCTGGAAAAATGGGGAGGGCTGCATCAGGAATACAGTATAAAATCTGCCAAATCAAACACGCAGAGCTTCAAGAACGAGTTCTTCTGGAGAAACAGCAGTGAGAGCCCTAAAACCTGCTGATAATACGCTATCACTAGTGGTGTACGCATCGATACTGAAATATTGATTCCTCCGATACCAGTAATTTATGTTCTAGAATTGATTCTCATAGTAAAATATCGATATTTTAGTAATTTGGGGTAAATTTGTAGTTTATCATTAACAAGAACACAGTCGAAAGAAACTATATAATTTGGATCGTCTACATTGGAAGGAACTACTTCCTCTCCCACCCATCACAGTCATGTGCGAAATACAGCTGTAAAAAATTGTTGCAACCCCTTGGCATGCGCGCTCACAACGATGGCTGAGCATAAACTGAGTCATGTGTGGACGTATTTTACCTCCACAAACAGCCAAGACGCGGTTTGCGATGCATGTGGTGAAACAGTGAGATGTTTTGGCAACACCACTAACCTCGTAAAACACCCCAGAGTAAATCATATCACAGAATATGACGAGCTTATGTTGAGGCGAACTGAAGAGGAGAGGGACAGGTGCTGCTAGGGTGAGACAGACATCTCTCACAGTCCTCTAGTGCTACAGGCAGGCAACGTGTTCAAACAGTGCAAAACTTCAGGTTTTTTTATTTCTATATGATGATTCTGCATTATTAAGTGATAAGAACAAGTAGTCTGATGCCCTGTAATCATTATGAAGGTATGATTTGAAAAACAATAAAACATGTTTTTGTACAAAGTATCGGTATCGGCTCAGTATCGTTGATACCACCCTGAATTTTACTTGGTATCGGATCGAAAAGGAAATCAGTGGTATCACACATATAGGTGATGTAATGCCAACGTATTTTAAAAAATAAACTAAAAAACTAATTTGTTATAATAGATATGGAAGGAGCTGCTGAAGTCACTTACAGGTCCTTCTCAAAAAATTAGCATATTGTGATAAAGTTCATTATTTTCTGCAATGTACTGATAAACATTAGAGTTTCTATATATTTTAGATTCATTACACACAACTTAAGTAGTTCAAGCC
>VUQR01036586.1:0-13165 GCA_015108515.1 Hemichromis elongatus
TATATATATATATATATATATGTATATATATCACATTTAAAATCAAGTTTAATTATTGAAAACATTTATAAAGCTAATATGTAAAACCAAAAAAACTGTTCTTTCATTGTGTATTTTATTATTTGAAACCTATATTGAGTATTTTTCATGTAGAGGTGTTTTAGACTTGAAGAACATCACATCTGCACAGCAGAATTACTTATTTGAACCAGCGAGATGTAGCCAGCATGAGAGGTCCCGACAACGGGGGTCATGGGCCCGTGACCCCCGTTATTGGCTCCAGAGAATAAGCTGATAGACTGAGACAGCTTGCATTCTTACAGTATTGTTCATATAAGTTTGTATAACTGTTAATATAAACAGTCATGATAGCGTGCTGCCCTCATGAAAATAATGATCTGACAGTGCATGTCATGCACAACAGTGTTTATCTCACGCTGCTTAATCTCTCTATCGGTGCAAATCATCAGTGTGTCTTTGCAAATGTTGAAAGTCTCCGATGACTATCTGACAGGAGAACATTGTCACACATCCACATCTGCAGCTTTGGCATTTTGTTCCCGGTCTTCAGAGATCAGTGCTCAACTTTCAAAGCAGACCTGATGCAGGTGTTGTGGAAATACCCTCCCGATGTTTCACCTGTTGGCTTTTTAATCAGATCCCCTTATGCTGTGGCCCACACCTCGGGGCCACTTTATCTGCTCTCGAATCATCTGATAACCCTTTGCTCAATCAACCTCCATAACGGGATGAAAAGGAGAAACAGATCAGTAACACTTGAATGCTTGCATGGCCTTCTTGCTTAACATGTGTGTGCAGAGTGCAGCAGAGAAGGAAACAGCAGCACTTGTGCTGATTGAGCTGAGATTGGATTCACAGGCCGAACAAAGAGAAGGAGAACTACTTTGAACCCAGTTGTGTGGCATCATACAGTAGCAGTTTTCATTGTCTCACTCTGATTATGAATTGACACTCCTGAATCCTCCATTTCTTTACATTTTACTTCCAATGAGCCCGACTTTCAAAGTGGTCATGAGCAGTCGTCCTCCAGGTTGTCTGAAGATCTTGTAGAGTTTTGGGGACATGTTCATGACTTTTTAACACGAATGTGTGTCTGTGTGTGTGTGTGTGTTTTTTTATCATGCCATGTAACACTGATTCATTCATTCTTTCAAGTTTAAAAAGCAGCTAAATCAAGGGATGAGCCAATGCTGTTTCATCACAAAATGGGCAGTTTATAAAGAGTGGGTGCAGAGCTCATTTTCATTTCTGTTACTTGATCTGCGTCAAACTCTGAAATGATCCTAAAATAGAGCCATACAAATATTATTTATCTGATAACACAGAAACAAGCTGGGAGGCGCTGAGCCCTGAACTGAAGACATATTGCCAACTTTCACCAACGTATTTAATCACACGGAGTGCTGTGGGAGACTAATTTTGATTAAGACCACCTCGCCAATCAATAAACTCTTTGAACTTAAATAAGTCACTGCTGGCTACTCACAATACTGCGAACTGCTCCTTACACCTGCACACACACACACACACACACACACACACATCTGATGAATCGATTCCTTTGACCTTGAGTTTGAGAGTAAACACAATTTTAAGCAATATTAGTATAAAAATGGACAGAGCTGCATCAGAAATCCTGCAGCCTTTGCCGGAGTCACAGACAGCGACATAAACAGAGACACTAGGATGTGCACCCCAACACAAATAAGAGATTAGGTGCTTTGATTAAATGCAGTTCTGCCCTGCTTGCTGTCAGGCGTGGCTCACCCTCATTACAGGTTAACACAGGATTGCACATTCAGTCTGTTCGCAGCTCGCCACTGTGGTTATGACGCAATAGTTCAATATTTACACAATGATCAACTGTGTGCTTGTCGCACTATCAGACAATTTGTTGCAACCTTATGTTAAAAGCACAAAACTGCTTCATCAGTTTGTAACTTTATAATAAAGCAGGAAATTCAATATAAGAGTTTTGACTCTTGACTATTTGGATTAAACAATAGTAACAATAATTATTAAAACAATATCTATTGATAAGTGATAAAAAAAAAGAGTCATGTTTATTATTGTTGTATAATTGTTCTTTATTTGGTAGTCAGCTGCATGTTTTTTCAATTTCTTTAATTTGCTAAAACAGACAAATGCATGGAGGTGAGTAAAGCGATGATAAAAACGGTACAAAGGCATAGACAAAGAACTGTTCATTTTTCTCACAGAATGATGGTAAAAACCAATTATTGCCTGATTTCTTTATCAGAATGCAATTATTTGTTTTTCTGCCCCAAGAATTGTGTTCTGTAGTCTTAAAATTAATTTGCTACTACAAATGTCACCAATGCTGAGGAAAACTTAAAGAAAACTTAAATACAAAGAAACCCTAAACTGGAACCTAAGAACTTAGAAACCAGAAAAACAAGAAATCGCAAACTAACATGGAACATTGGGAACAATGGGGAAACCAAGGGACAGGCAGAAGAAAAACCAGGCTGTAAATACACAGAGGGATAACTAGGGAATGAGACCCAGGAGGAGAGCACAGCTGGGAGTAATCACACATGATGACGCAGAGTGATCGCAGAGAATGGCGGCACAGCGGCGGCACAGCGGCGGCACAGCAGCTGCCACTCTGGACCAAAATGGTGCCGTTCTTGTGATTTCTATCACCTTTTCATGGTGACTTCTGGGCCACATGGACACCAGGACGATCAGTGTTTGTGTTTACCAACAGCAAACGCTTTTAAATTACAAGCATGACACAAAAACCTGACCAGGAACTGCTGGAAGTGCTGCGCGACCTCGGGTTGCTCCGGAAACCAGGCTTCCAGTCCTCGGCGCCGCCTGATGCCGGTGGCCGGGGGACAGGTTGCCGAAAGCGGTGTGCAAGGATACAGAAGTGCGGCAAGTGTTCGGGGGTTCGTGCTAGGCCAAGAGCAAATCCAAGCCGGCTGGCTCTCCCAACGAGACTACATCTGGCTCCACCCGCCGGAATTTAGGGACTGCTGCGTCTTTGTTTCACAGAGACATGGCTCAGCGACAGAGTTCTGCCATTCAGCTACATGGGTTCACTGCATTTCATGTCGACGTTAATGCAGCTCTGTGCCATGAAACAGCAGTGGTGGCTTGTGTGTTTTCATCAGCTTGGAATGCTGCAAGAACTCTGCAAGTTTCTAATTGCTGCTCATTGCTGGGAGAGTTTATGACTGATAGATGCAGACCTTTTTATCTACATCGAGAATTCACTGCTGTGCTCATTACAGCAGCGTACATCCCACCCAGTGTTATGCTAAAGAGGCACTCTGCGAGCTCCAGAACTCACAGCCCCATGGACTGTTTATATCGCCGGAGATTTCAACAACGCAAATCTCAGTGCTTCCGAAATTCCATCAACAAGAGGACATTGCGACAAATGCTGGATCTTGTTTACACAAACATTCCCAGTGTGTACAGAGCGAAGCCCCGCCCCCACCTTCACCATCATCGTTCCGGTGCCAAAGAAGTCTCCAGTGTCCTGTCTCAACGACTAGTGTCCCGTTGCACTCACACCCATCATGATGAAGTGCTTCGAGAGGCTCGTCATGAGGCCCATTAAGACCCTGCTGCTGCACTGCAAAAACTCTAAATCTTACCAAGTTTACTTGTCTAATTTCTACTACAGAGTAACATTTTAGTGAGATATAGGAACTTGATTTTTACAGTAGAGGATTAGGGCCATGGGAAGAAATACGTGGGCATGTCTTTCTTCTTCTTTGGTAGAATTCTGAGGTGAGCGGGGCGATCGTCCCTGATGTGATCCTCCATGGGCTCTCGTGCTGTGGGGGGCCTCTGGAAGACTGTGGCCTGGGTCTCCTCCATTCCTGCCTCATGTCTTAGCGGGTCGAGCTATGGCTCCCCACACCCACTGTTAGACATTGACAAGGAGAAACCCCATGAACACCAGAGTGTTCACACACACAGGTACTCACAGACACACTCCATCTTAGTCGACTGCTGCCTCTGAACATATCTCGTATAATTAGTACTGTGTTCTTCTCAGTAACATTTAATATTCATTATTTACTATTACCTTTGAACATGCTGGTTGGTGCTGTGGTTTCCTGTGCTTGTTTTTTTTAAAGCAGATTTTCAGCTTTTTCTCTCTCTCTGTTTCTGTTGTTTCTGTCCAGCTTCGTTCTTTCTTCTTTTTCTTTCCTGTCCCCTATGACTATCAAGTGGACCAGTATGGCAAACTGCCTGGGAAAGTAAATATGTTACCAGACAGGACAGGAAAAAAGTACCATCTCAATACGAAAGGAACATAACATGTCCAAAAGTTCTGTGACATCATTTGTATGCGACATACAAATGCGACATGCGACATTGGCCACAATCACAAGTCTCTGTTTGAAGGAGCAAAGGCTCAAACTCAAGAACACTGTATCAGCTGCCAAGCATGGTAGGTCTGGGGCTGTTGTGCTGTCATATTAGTACTGTAGTAATCCTGTAGTACTGCTAAATGGCACAAAGTTAATACATTTAAAAATTATTTAGGTGTCTACCTCCAAATTCTTCATCTGTAGTTCAAACAGATAGAATGTTGAAAGTCGAAACAATTAAGTGTTAAAACGAGATCTATGTATTTGCACCTGTATGTTTACTTTCGCCCTGCATGGATTAGGGAAAATCCAAAATCAATTCAAACACCCATTTCTTGTTTTTTGAAAAAGTCATTAAAGAAACTATTAAAAGAGTCACGTTACCCTGACCTCCATGCTAATGATGAGTGAATGCAAATTCTGACCATCCCTGTAGCTAATGTAGTCTATATATTGTAAGTGAATCACAGCTGATACAAGACACAAGGGCTTGATGGGTCTGACATTGGATGATGGGATGACCAATCTGCTGCAGTGACACAGCTGGCCATTTGGTCACCTTCTGGAAAACACCTCCCACCTTGGCTTGTCTTACGACACAGTGAATAACCAAAGAATGCGGCGGGGCGGACACTGATAACACAGTACTAACTTCACCTCTTGAAAGAAAAAATCTATCAGCAGGCTGTGAATTGCAGGCTGAGCACCTGATAAAGACAAATGTTAGACGAGACAAGGTTGCTGTTTATACATCCTCCTTTGTGGGTCTCTTTGTCTTTGATTTTGCCTTCAGTAACTGAAAAGCATTCTATCCTGGGGTGAGAGATTATTGACTTGGTCACTGAAGGATATCCAGTTTCATTGCTTTGAGAATGTCTTGGTTGGCTTTTGCACTATGCTGTGGCTAATTATCTCTTTGTGCAAGAAAATCATTGAATACTTAGTTTTGCAGCATTTGTGTGAATTTGAGAAGACAGTATAGTCCTGTACACCCCAGAACACATCTACTAGCTCTATGAAGAGTCACATCATCAGTGCAGCCTGGTTCCACTGGCTGACAGATTGCCTTCATCATATTTGAGAGATTAATAGTTAGTAGGTGGCACTCAGGGATCAATTTTTT
Organism: Hemichromis elongatus; assembly: GCA_015108515.1. Lineage (NCBI taxonomy): Eukaryota > Metazoa > Chordata > Actinopteri > Cichliformes > Cichlidae > Hemichromis > Hemichromis elongatus. The sequence continues at coordinate 5,500 of VUQR01036586.1, forward strand.
GGAAGAAAAGTCACATGATCCATGAAATGGCCCTTTTAGATTGGTTAGCTGCTGCTAACATCACATCTTTCATGTGAAAAGTGTGGGGAAAATCTGGGTTAACTTCATGTGACAGATTATCCTGATGCAACTCCTAATAGCGATCGATAGATTGGCTGCAGCTGGCAGCCAAAGCCAAAGCTGTCACCCCAAATTTACAGCATCGAGGTAGTTAAATAAAACCAAACTTATGACAAAGGTGACCTCCTGAACCCGAATCAGTGTGTGAAGGACTACATATTTGTTCTTCATTGCTAGGTCAGACATCATAAGAAATGATCAACTTCCTGTCATAAGCAAGTGGGAAGTAACATTCTTCAGGAGAAAAATCTGAACTAAATCTATTGAACTAAATCGAACATAACAAAATATGACGTTAGATGAGTGGGACTTTCCCTTGTTTGGTGACACTAGGCATTTCTGTCCGTTTCTGCAGGCCTATCATATCTTCCACCTCACATTAGCTCGTTTACCTGTTAGGACTGCTGGTAGAGCCCCTTACAACAGGACAATGATGCAGGCTGTTACCTCCATTAACATGCAGAGGAAACATTTTCAGAAATCTTAACTCACATTACTCACATTTGATATCAGTTGTTGTAAGCTAACTAGCTAACAAACAAAAAATATAAAATCTCTGTGCTATTGTTGCCTCAACAATAGTAATATCAGCAATAGTTACACATTGAGGCACCTATTATGATTTAGTGCTACACAAATAAAACTGAATTATGGAATTGTTTTACTTTTTATTTTCCTTCAAAACATAAGCTCTAGATCTGACGTAAAGTGTCAAGATTGAGATAAAAATGGAGGACAGTCATTTTTCTCCTTCTCAGAGGAAACATAACTACTTCCTTTCATTTTCAAAGTAATTCATTTTAAAAGAATTGGCATCTTTTAACTATATATGAAAAGTAGTAGACTAAATTATATTTTAATGAGAAAAGTCCGTATACGCAGATTCAAGCGCCTCCCATTTGCTGTTTTTAGATAGATCTTCAGTGTCCACGTCAATAGTCAAAATGTATACGGTGCATCCGATTCTATCATGTATAACGCAGGGATGTGATGATGTTTGACCATATCGTGTGACTGTTTGTTGGAAAGCATAGAACTGAAACATCTCATGCTGTGTTTTGAAGGCAGCAGCAGTGAGATGTGGGGAAACGTAGAGCTGGTGTTGTACTCAGACACAAACACACTACGTTTGTTTCTATTTTCAGGTCATTTAGTGCAAGCGTTTTAAAAACCTGCAAAATGTGGCAAAATGATGCTGTCTACCATATGTAGGAATTTCCATGGTTATGATTAAATTTTTATCCAACATTCATCTCATGATAGACAGTTACAAAATGCTAATTAGTGATAAGTTCAGCATTGTTGCCACCCCATGCATACATGTGTTTCTGCACAGTCTACAAATCCAGAAATAGTTACAGCAAATCTTGTAAACATTTGCATGAAATTTGCAATTTGCAAAACTGCATGAAAAATATGACTTTACTTTATGACTTTATCTCATTAATTCTATATGTTTGAAAATAAAAATAAACCCTGATGCTTAAATGTATTTTCCAAAATTGTGTTAATAAAATGACAGATTTGCTAAATCTTTACATTACTGAACTATGACTTCATTTGCTGTTTGGACTCTTTCCTTGCGTGTGGCTGTCGAATACTCTCCAGGAGCTGTAGAAGATCCTTATGAGCACGTGAGTCAAAGAATGCGCTGCAATACATTTGTGAAAATAAAGCTTATGTTTCAAAACATAAGTGTATAAAAGCTCCCTGGTGCATCAGGTACAGACACCAAAATATTTTAATAAATAATTTTCTAGCATGTTACGTAACACACACACGGCAGTTCCTCTTCTGGCTTTGTTAGAATAGTTTAGCATAGCTGTCACTGCCTAACAACACCAGTAACAGTGAGTCTATTGTTCTGTTTACACAGGAATAAATAATAGTTTTATGATGTGTTAGCTTTGGTTTATCTGAGGTTAAATGTGACATGTGTAATTAGACACTACTAAACATCCTGATAACAGACACACTGCATGAGAAAGAGCATTTCATTTCCAATTCATTTCAGGTCAAACAAACATCAAAAAAGCAGACAATGACCCTTCAGTTTCATCCTGTCTGACACGAGCTCTGACATTATCCATAAAAATAACACTAATCCCCTCTAAATAATCCTAATCCTGTTCAAAGAAAGAAAAAAGGCAGCATAAATCCTTGAATAAAGATACATCTGTCAGTGGGGAATGGGGGTGCAGCTATTTAAACAGAGCTACCATGTAAGTGCATGCATACCACACAGTGTCGAACAATTGGGTGAACAGCTCCCTCATGGCCCATATTCAACCTGGAAGCCATGTGGCACAACAAAGCCTGTTCGTCCTGCTGCCGACCTCCCCTCGCTCTCCCAGCAGCACATTGTTAACACTCAGCGGGTCTCTGTATTGACTTTGTGACCCCACTGTCTGCTGGTGGTGGAGCTGTTTCTTTTTCTTCAGAGATTAGCATCTCTAAAGGAGAAAAACAGGGGGGCCGTCCAACTTCAGCCAGATTACACGCTTCCTGTCAGTTTCAACTCAATTTGATAAACAGCAAACAACGCTGAGTTTGGGGTTACACCTTATCACACAACAGATAGCTGTTCCCTTAGCCAGCCCACACATTAGTATTCACATGTAGCTTCAGAGCTTATTAAATGTAAAGGCTACTTTATCACTGAGTGAACTTGTGAGAGGCTTTAACTAACACGTTTCATTATTCCTTGGTAAACGGCTTTTCTTTGTTTTCGGGTAGTTGGGTAGATTTCCTGCCATCCTTTACTAACGGTAAAGGAGGACGCTTAATGAAATAAAGAACTAGCTGACTTAATATAATATCATCTGATTCTGTTTGTGACAGAAATACTTTTGCTGTTGTCCCACAGAGCCTCCTCTGCTTCACACCACATCACTGTTTGTTTGCTTTTCCATCATTCAGCTGTCAGCACCTTTTTATCAGTCAAGGCTTATATTCATATTTCAGACTTGATAAGCAAAAAAACCCTCTTATAGCAGAACAACCTAAATGCAGACAGAGGATAAGGAAACACTGAGCAAAATATCAGGTGGGTTGAGAGGGACAAGGACAACTCACTCATTGGTCAAGTGATAACTTGATAGTAATGCTTGTGGTGGTTGAAGAACAGCAGTTTTATACTGCTGGATGTTGTTGTCCAGCTACAAATGCATTTCCTTCATCAGATGATTTAAAACTGGATATGCAGAAATTCAGTCAGAGCGTTTCCCAAAGGTTTCTTTTAAATACTGGGCGGGCTAAGGTTGCAAGTTTTGCTTCAGTGATTAGTCTTCATGTATTATGTCACGTTTGCCTCCCCCATTTTATTTTACCATTTAGCGCACAAGCAGACACTATTTTTGATCCTGTGACGGTGGATTCGTGCTAACCTCTGGGTGAGGCTCAAGCTAAGTCTTTCTGAGTTCTGTCTACATGCATTTGGCACATTTGATGACAAACTTACCAAGGGACACATTAAAGTTAAATAAGTGATGTCCATAAGGAAATGACACTCAACCATGTCTCCTTGGCAGATTTAATACAGTAAATTCACTACATGGGAGGATTTCTGCTGGCACTTCAGTGTCTCCGTTACGGTGGATGGTGACAGAGTAACCAAACAGGCATCTGTGTAAAAGAGCATTAGCTGAGTCCTTATGATTCATCGTATGCATATTGGAGAAGAAGTTTGTTAATATGGTTAAGTGGGGACACAGCCAGCCTGGTGTGGTAAGTTTTATGACACAAGTGAAAACCCTGTCTTTTACACTGTCTCCAGGTTGTTCTGTTCCTACTGACCTGCTGTCCTCACCAGTTGTCTAACTGTCTCAGTGCTGCAGGCCTTTTACAGAATACAGCCCGGTTCTTTTCTGAAGAAGAAAGCAAAGTAGACGTGTCAGTGCAGGACTGACAGACGCCCGAGTTCCCTTCTATGACCAAACTGTTGTCCTTGTCTGCAGTGATAAATGGCCGTGTCTGTGTTTGAAATTGTTGAGGTGGAGCCCAGACCCGTTTGATGAACCAGAAAATGAAATGATTGCTATTGGGCATCTACTGACTGGACTGCTGGTGACACTCTTCCATCCTCTCAAAGGTTAATTGGACTTGAACCCAGAAAATCAAGAGGTTAAGCAGGGTCAGTGTGACAGCAGGTCCTTCTGGGAACAGACCTCTCAGATGTTTGCTAATCACATTTGTTTGGGGGCTTTCCTTATGATGACGCTTCCATGTGAATCTTTGTTGTGGGTGCAGTACACTGGAGTATTGATTCTCACATAATAACATTATCTTCACCGACTGCAGGGGGGCAGTTATATTCACTTCTGTGCAGTCCAGAAAAACACAGCTTCCCTGCTGCGCTCCTGATATTTCTATCGGTGTTCACTGATCATCTATTGATGTTTGCTTCTACTTTACTGATGAATCTCTTAATGTCTAGTTCACAGGAGGTGTGTGTGTGTGTGTGTGTATTGACAAAGGGAGCATGGTATAATTGAGTCTATGCCATAATCATAAAAGTATTATGTTAACATATGTTGAATTAATTACACAGGAAATAGTTAATGATGGAAAATTCCCAATTTACTGATGGATCACTCACAATCTCTCCTCAGTGGGATCATTTCACAACTGACCTTCTTCACATTTACTGACCTCAGAGCACACAGGCCTCACATGCTTTCATTTTACGTTATGTACAAAAGAAAAAATACATCTCAGTGGATGTTCATCACATCTCTTCTTCTGTAAACACAACTGAGAAGAATTTCTTACCTCTCTGAACACTGAAGTACACACAGGTACACATAGGTACTCACAGGCACCGGCATCCTTACCATACAGCAGTAACAAGGGCCAGAGGTGTGTATTCTTGTGACAGGATATCTTACTATAGCACACGTTTATTGCCAATATTTGAAGTGTTGATCCTTTTTTTAGCTGTTGCAGTAAGATAGCATGGCCACTAGATGACACCATGAGATAACCACTTTTATTTTTTTATTTTTAAATGTATTTTCTAAAATTTCATGGGTTGTGTAAGAGCAACATTTAGATTTGTGATAATCCTGAAAGTGGGGCGGCTGTGTTGGTTCGATTTCCAACTTCCTCCAGCCCGCAGGTTCAAGTGTGCTTTGGCAAGACACTGAACTCCAAATCGCCACTGATGGATTCACCATTGTGTAATAGATAAAGAACTTGAGAGTAAAGCACTGTGTGAATGTGACTCTGAGTGATGAATAGTACCAGAAAAGCACTGTATTAACCTAATTTACCATAGTTTTGTGTGACAATATACATAGGCATAAAACCAAAGCTAGCATTATAGCACGTTATACTGTGCGTGTTTGTTGTATATGCGACACACTGTGTGAGAGACAGTCGGGCTTGTCTCGTATGTCGGTGGCTGCACAGAAGCCAGCTGCACATCAGGTGTCTTCAGCTTGTCTCCTCCATAAAAATATGTCCATTAGTTTTTACATGCTGTACAAATAAGACCAGGCAAAAAGTTACTTTATAGCCACCTCATTCACTCGCAGTCATCTAGGAAACCAGGCGAGGGGTAGAAAATCATAAAAAGCCGTCATCCCTCGTGATTCTTTTATCAGATTACTGTGACAAAGACCACAGTGGCTTCAAGTCTGTGTCCATATTCATCTCTCACCGTTCGTGAATATAACCTGCAGCACAGAAGTATGTCTTCAGAAGAAGAACACAAAAAGTAGAATCGCATGAACTAAAAACACAAACGCAGCCATGCATAACACAGCCTGGTGAAGCCTGCAGCCGGCTACAGCTTCTGAACGATGTAGCAGTTAGGTTCATTTTTATTGTGCTGAAATACAAAACTGAAAAAGGGCTGTATCTGACAAATGTCTCAATCGTGGAAATTAAAGCAATGTATTTATGCAGGAATCTGTGCACACAGGGTGCTTCAGGCATTTAAGCTCTCCCAATCCCTTTTCCATTCTCTGAATGCTGCATATAAAGCAATCCATTAGTCTTAGCTCTGCCAGAGATTTTAAGTGGACACCTGTCCATTAAGACCATCGTTTTAGCGGTAGCTCATCTCTCAAATTATTTGCCCTGAATTAAATTCTCCCAAATGTAATGGAATTCATATTTATAGTATTTTCTCCCCATTTTTGCCATTCACAAATGTCCTTGTTTTATCACTTTAAAAGAAGAAGCTTCTGCTTCATATTAATATTTTGTTCCGTGAGGCTTACCTAAAGTCAAGCGATGCACAGTGACTGTCTTGCATCTGCACAGCCAAATATGATGAGAGTATTCTCAGTCAGAGTACACACAGCTGATGGTAAAGGTGAAGTAAGAAAACACAGCGGGTACATCTATGTATGTCTCACTATTTACTGTACAGGGATTGTTTTTACCCACTGGGATATTTCATGGTTTCATTTAACTCTTTATTCACAGTAACTTGATTCCACATGTTGAATGAGCACAAATGTCTCCAGCAATGTTTCAGCATTTATATATAAAAATAACATTCTCATCCTACACCAACCGGCTCTTCAGTTTTGCTGCAATTTCCTAGTAATTGTTGAATTACTTTGGTCCACTCGAGTTATTTCTGTATGTTGTTATTGTCAGAATAAAGCAAACCGTTTAGGAATTTGAATGTCAAATTATTTGTGTTCTGGTTTAAAACCACAAATATCTGTGTAAGAATTATGACAGTGCCCAGTTTTCATCGTTATATTTTTGGTTAGGTTATACTGTATTAATCAAGAATTTATATGTTACAAAAATTTAAATTTTTAAAGTACAGTTTACTACATTTTTAATAAAATAGCACAAAAAACTGTCGGCTATAAACATCTTTGACTTTAAATGTGAACATTTAAAGAAAGCCGTTCATTTCCCTTTGATAAAAATCCAAATGAGGAAACATAAATAACATTTGTAAGAATGTGGCGATAAAGTGACATCAAACGGTGGAACAAAGACACTCTACAATCATTTGTTAACTCGGCCATTAGCTGGTTTCACTCAGAAGGTCTCAAACATTATTACTGGAGAGTTACGTTTATAAATTCTCTGTAATAATTAAGGATTTGAAATTAAATGAAGACTTAGAAGGAAGACTTGAGACAAAGTTGTGTGTTTCTGTATATTTGTGTTTGTATACATGTGTAGATCAGTTGACTCTTTGCATATTAATCAATGACAAAACATACTGTAGACTCGGACGGCCTCATCTCCACAGTGCTGGTGTCGCCTTACCAGGGTCTAAATCAGGAAGGAGTGGCTGTGGCTGTGATAAGATCGAAGACCTGCTGGTTTCTCTTCTCTCAGCAGGGTTTTCCTTTGAGCACATTATGGCAATGAGTTTGAAGCTTAAAGGGCCGGTGTGTTAGCCTTGTGCCAGAGGCATAAGCCCCAGTCATCCCATCAAGCCTGAAATTAATTAAACAAAGCCCGGCATCAATCACGAGAGTGCAAGACAGCACTGAATATTGTGTGTGTGTGTGTGTGGGGGGGAGGGGGGGGGGGGGGGGATGTTTTTTTTTTTTTTTTTATTTGGGTA
>VUQR01036587.1:0-12847 GCA_015108515.1 Hemichromis elongatus
GTGACAGCAGTAAACAGTTAGCAAGTGAAGTGCAGCCATCCAGTTATTTTTTCTATGCTAGTTTGTATATGTAAAGAATGCTGATATGAAATTTTAAACAAAACACGTTAACTGTTGCCAATGAAATGGTGAATAAGCTACTCTGTAGGGTTCATATGTTTGTAAATCTGACTGCGATGACGTCAATGCCTCACCAGCCATGAACCTCACCGCACGTCACTGGTGTGGATGGAGATCTTTTTTAAAAATGAGGTGGTGTGGACGCAAGTTTTTTAAGGGGCGGATATTCATTTTTGAAAAAAACGGGCTACGTGTGAACTAGGCCTCAGATATTTACCTACACTAAAGACAAATCCTGTGGTCAATAGCGAGCTCTACCACTCAGTAATGTCACAGGTTGTTATATATTATGTATATAGTATATATATATTTATATATTGTGCCCTCCCCCCCCTTTCTTTTTGCACAGTCGAGGAGCGTGTCAGGTTCATTTCACTGCGTGTTGTACCTGTATAACCTGCACGTGACAAATAAAGAATCTTGAATCTTGAAAGGTAAACACAGAGGTTTTTTCCAGGTTGGTTTCACTTTGTGTATGTCCGACAATATTTTCACGAACCGGCCTTTAAGGTGTCGTGGATAAATACAACAGAATTAAACCAGTACCGCTACCAAAAAAAAGAAAATGTATTCATAAAACATGTGAAAAGACCCAGGGAAACTGAGTTAACGATAAAACCCCTAAAAACTATAAATTCCACACCCAAACCTCAACTCTTGCGGCCCGGTACCAAACGACTCACGGACCGGTACCGATCCATGGCCTGGTGGTTGGGGACCGTTGGTGTATGCGATGATTATGTGATGACTTTTAGAAAGAGTGTACACAAAGGTAATTAGCTGAGTCCGAATACCGTCAATCAATTTTCGGTCTTGTGGAATTAAATTACAATGAATTTAGGGCTGTCAGCATTAATCGCGTTAAAATGGCGTTAATGGAAAACCCACATTAACGCGATAAATCTCCGATAACGAGTTAACGCGGATCACCCTTTGTGTGGGGCTGGAAGGCGCTAACGCGTTAATCGAGTTAGCGTGGGTAGCTCGATTAACACGACCGAAAATTGATTGACAGTATTCGGACTCAGCTAATGTCATTACCTTTGTGTACACTCCAAGCTGAAGCCTTTTGCGGAGGTGTAACACCCTCCCTCTATAGTCTCTTCTGTTCACTCCACATATCAACTGCTTTCTTTCATTTATCCCTGCTGCTTGCTTCCATCCACACTTCCTTACCTACCTCAGCTCATCATTCTTCAGACTACATTTCAATCATCAGCATTAATGGCGAATTTGTATAAGAAGCTAGAGTTCAACTTTGCATTATTTTCATTTCCACCCTCTCAGTTAACACTGTTGCACCAAAAGCAAAGGGTCAAAACAAAGGTGACGAATATTCTGAAGTACAAGACCCAAGTTGACTGAAGAAAGAAGAAATGAAAATGGAAAATAAACAAATGCAATGTCATATCTGTATGCATTACCCTTATAAAACAAAACAAGAGGCAAGGCTAAAATATAGGCAAACTTACTTGGAGTCACACATACAGAACAAGGCAATCAGTTACTGACTAAAAATAAAGTCAGCAAGCCAGTAAGTAATTGTAGGTTGCAGGGTCCTCTGAAAAAAAGCCGCATTTTTGATATTCTCATCTGTTCCAGTTTGCATCCATGACTTTACACTTAAGCTGACAGTGAATATATACAGTAGACATTGCATAGGCACAGTAAGATGCAGCGTATGTCAGTTCCAGTGCAATGCTTTTTCAACAATGTTCTTTGCGTTAATTATTTAAATTAGTTTGTAGGATTCAGAGTTTTTATTATATATAATAAAAGGTAGTATACGTGTGTTTGCTAAAGTGGAGTATGTTATGATACTGTCCCTCCCACTGGGTCCTTCCTCACTCCCTAACATCATGAGCTAATCCCTAGAAATGTCACCCAGGGCTTGGCAAGTCATTTGTTGCTTACTGGTGTGGAATTTGCCACTAGGTGAGAGTGATTCCATTTAATCTATCCACCATTACAAGCTGCAATTTTGCATGGTAGACAGTATTACTCAGATAAAGTGTTTAATGGAGTTTACACTATGATTTACAGAGTGCAATCCTTAAGGGACTAAACTCAAACTTTTTTACTTTAAAATGGTCAGCTTCATACTTGGAAATTCTTTTTAATAAACTAATGAGTTTTGGAAACACTTTCAAATTTTCAAATGAACTACAGTTTGCATTTTGGTCACTTCTAAGCTGGAACATTTTGTTTTCAGTTAAGCAGGTTTTGCATTCTGCTGTACTGACTTCTCTTTTGTTTAATGTGCTGTATTTCTAAGTTACAGCAAATATGGTGAAACTTTACAGTATACAGTAAATTAGCAATCTTTTGTTAAAGCAGCTACCCTGTTATCCTTTACTTCTAGCCAACTTTTACACCTTTAGCTTCTCCTCCCTAGAATCACTCTCTGTATTATTTCCACATCATAGATTTATCAGTCAGTCAGTACTACACAGTGGGTTTGCTGGGGTTGAAGTGCTGACCAGGCAATTTAAACCACAAGTTCTCCTTGCCAACTTGTAGCCATAACATTTATTGTATAAGACAGTTCTTAAAAAACAACAACCTTACAGTATATGTGCCAGACTGTGATGGTTCAGGGTAAGCTAGTATAGACAGTTGGCAGAAAAAACTCACACCCATCTCTTTTCCCTCTACCTGGCACTTCAGCGCTCTCCTTATAAGAGATGAGAGAGTTCATTGTTTGTCTATGGCTTTGTAATTCACACATGAAAGAACTCAGCTGAGCATGTATGTCACTACAGCTGTCCAGTGCTGTCTCAATCATTGAAGAAATTCCTATAATGTATGTCTTGATGTCTTAGCCTTTCCACTGACAAAACTACATCATAGACTACAGCGTGTTGGACTGAAAACTCAGTCCCTTAAATTGAACCTGAAAACGTGACCCGCATCAGTCATGCAGATTGCTTTGTTTAATTATTAGTTTTCAGTGTTGGCAAGGTTACTAAAATGTATTCCACTACAGATTAAAGAATACATGGCCCAAAATGTATTTTGTTAGGTAGTGACTGTGCTTAAACTGTATGAAGCTAATTAGACATTATGAAACATTATGAAACAGATGTTACGTAAAAGCGAATTTTGCCAAAGTGCTTAAGATACTTTTTTATTTATTTTTTCTTAAACAAATCTACTACATCCTGTGTAATTTTTTATGTCATGTGTAATTTCTATTGCAAATAATAATCACAGTTAAATTAGGAGGGGATGGTAATAAAAACTTGATTTCATTGCATTCTCAGAAAGTCCGGACTCCCATGTGAACTTACAAAGTCTGGACAAGTGAAAACGCAAGTACGGACACGCGTACCTGAGTATTGTGAAACGGCCTAACAGTCTGGAGTCTATGAACTCAGCAAACGCCAGTTATCAATGTTAGCTCGGTGGCGATTAGCCTTCATTAATTGTAATCACACAGCAATAGTATATCAAAGATACTTGCCATTCCTCTTATGAAGTGGTGTCAGAATTTCTAAGTAAGAAATGCACTCCTGCCCATGCACTGCTGGCTCTGGGTCCATTGTGTAACTGACACTACCAACATTAATGGGACGCTTACATTAGAGCCTCTTATTGTGTGTATTGTTTGGGTTTCCAGCAATCAGAATCAGAGAAACTGTATTAATCCCAGATGGAAATTGAGTAAAAAAAAATAATGTAATAAAAGGGCCGCGAGTTGTAGTCAAACCCAGGCCAGCTGCTCTCAGCCACGCGGTATATAACTACATACTCATCCAAATGAGCTAAAGCTGCACCTGACTGCATCTAATCACCAAAATTGGAGAAGGCATTGAGAGGGGATAGCCTAACACATAAAACCGGAAATGACCGCCGTGTGTTCTATGTATTTCAAGAAAGTAACTGTATTCTGATTACCACATATTTAAACGGTAACTGTAACAGAATACACTCAGTATTTCTCATATTTTGTATTTCAAATATTTAACACTGGTACATGTATTCCGTTACTCCCCAACGCTGTTAGTATTTTTTATTATTGTGGTGTAGGCTGAGTAATTGAGTTTCTATGTGTGTGTGGGTGTGTGTTCAGTTCGGGCTTAACTTGCCATCTGATGTTATCTTGGCTCTTTTGTTACTACACGCAAGAATTCGCTTGGATAAGTAACATGGCAGGGATTTCACTCAAGGGAGGAATCGCCGGCAGCGTTTGAGAGAGTTATTTGCATTGTGTGTTGTAAACTTATGAAACGTCTTAATTTAACTGATAAATACTGGTGTGTTGCAATGAAAATGCATTGCTACCTGCATTTTATGTGACCTTAACAATTATGTCTTGAAGCCTTGTTTCTCATCAGTGCTTATTGAGCTGTGGCTTTTAGACAGTTCCTCGTTGTTTGTTCTTTCCTAATCACACACCTTAAAAACGGTACTATGATAAGTAGACAGTGTGCAGATGGTCCGCAGGTTAATCCCAGGTCTTCACATCACCGAATTCCTGTGTTTAAAAAAAATTCTGTACAACATACTAGATAACACGTAGCACTTGTACTAACTTGGAGACCTTTGTAATCAATAACACTGTGGGAGTGACAGCTGTTTAGATGACTAGTATGGGCTGCCGTCCATGCAGAAGGAAATGAGAAATGTCAAGACTCAGCCCACCTCTTTCAGCACGAGCTGTCACACATCCCACTTGCTCACTCCCTCAGTTTTACTACGCAAAAGTCAGACAGTGTAGGAGTTGAGAGATTTAAGGGGCCCTCAAAGCTGCCACACAGCAGGCACACTGTTGATGCTCCGTATCCAAACACTCAGAATGCAGAAGAATGACTCCGTACGGTGACTCCATAATTTTCTTTGCATTGATCATGTGCCACGAGATGAGTGGTTTGAGACTTTGATGAGTAACTATCTAGTGGGAGTCAGTTATACATTATAAAGCGTGTAAAAAAAATAATCTAAAGTCAACCACCAATCTTTAACATTTTTTAATTAAATTTTTTCAAGCATGTTGCCCCCACAGCAACTTACATTGAGTCCCAACTGTAAGTGAGAATATGTTAACTTTAGAAGTTAATGTTTGAAGTTCTAATCCATATTCTAAACCACATTAAAAATCTGACCGGAGTTTCCTTTAATATGGCAGCAGCCAATAGGCAGAGAAGTTTTCACACACTACTTGGGTCCCTGGTGTGTTAATTAATATTTATATTTGTCCACTGCCTCAAACTCTGCCTTCAGGCATTTATTAAATTATCATGAGTTTGGGCAGAGGCATTACTGTGTGTGTTAGTGAGAGCACAGCGGTGCGGTGTAAGTATGTGCACCATCTGTGACAGGACCGCTCCCTGATCCACCAATCAAAAGATTCCACACAAATTAAAAACAGGACCATTATTAACACCACATACAAACAATATCAACAGCAGCAGTAAATTGGGGGTGTGGCATTAAAATCTTGTTTGTTTACCCATTTATTTACATAAGTCAGTGATGCAGAGAGTTGCCTTTGGCAGCTTGAACCTAAACACCCATAGCTTTACAATCTCCACAATTAGAGCCAGTCCTGTGAGGTATCTGACAGCGTGACCAGGAGGTGCACACTACCTAGTGCTGAACACAGTGCTACTAAATGCAAGCAGCCATGATAATTAGTGTTTCTAGCCAGGAGCTCCTCACTGGCGTCTCACCCCCGCACTGACCCAGGGAGATTGGAAAGAGGCCCGGTGGCTCCCATGAGACTGAGCCTGTCAGGTCCGTCACTTCTCCCACGACATAGGAGTGAGCGGAGGTGTTTTAAATGCCAAACAGGACACACTTGCCAGGCCTATCGGCTCTGCCTGAATACAAGGCCTGTCTGTCTGTCTAGTGTCCCTACTCTGTAGACCCTGAAGCAGAGCCGAGTCTCACTGTCTGGGGACAGTTAACCTGCTGTGAGAAAGGGAACAAATCCAAAAAAAAAAAAAAAGATGAAATGACAATGTTGCTGGTTTGTATGTTGCTGAGTCTTCACATGCTCAAATGGAGTGCTGAATCATCCCAAAATATGTTTGTCTACGGCTATTTTTCTTTCTTTTTTTAGCCATGTATGCCTATCTATTTCAAAGTATTATTAGAGGATTTTGAGTACAATGTAAAGCTTTTGTCAGATCGTTTCGCTGGACATTTATCTTTGCTTTGTATGCGAAGTAAATGAAAATAAAAAAATACCAGTGCACAGGAATGAAGCCTGGTGGTTATACTGAGCCACGTATGGACATACGATCATGCTTCTTTGCACTCTTCTTTCATTCTGACACAAAGCTAAATAGTACATATAAATAATACAATGCAAATTCCACTGATGAATTTGGCTTGTGCTTCAGGTTAGGGGAAATAACAGTACAGGCATGAATGCTAAAGAAATATTGTAACCAATAAATCAAAACTGTTAAAGTCACCTATTTGTCTAAACAAATATCTTTTTATGTCCATTCATTGTTTTGTTGTTTCCACTTTAAGAGCAGTGAAAACTCGTTTCCATTTTTAAGGTTTTTTAATTAAAAATCCAAATAAAAGAGAGAGCAAGAAGGGCTTTGAACATGATAGAAATAGAAACAAATATGTGGCAGACACTGTATGATGAAAACACAATCTCCTTAGGAAGATCTCCCTAAAACCACAAGTATAATTTCTTTTTCCTGCCTGAGATGTCAGGTTATTATAGACTTACTGTGACTTTACAATGCTTTTAAGGTATCACACATCAAAATGTATTTATTCCCTCGAGACTACATTACCCAGTGAAGGACAACTGTGTAAATTTCTGCTCTAAACATGCACACAGTTGTAAATTAGTGTCCACAATGCAGTGTGTCAGATGCGTCTTCCATTTGTTGTAATGCGTAAAGCCCATCATAAGTTTTACACTGAACTTACTGCTCCAAGACAAGGGCGTGATGTGAAAAGTTATATCAATTCCCAAATTATTTGTTTTACTAGTAAATATGTAGCAAGGACACCAAAACAAATACATGTTGATTTGTCATAATTTATTTATTTATGAATTTTAATAAAGACAGACATGTAATTCCAACATAGTTTCAAAGGGATTTTGTTAATCCCTTTGATTAACTCATAAATGCTTATAAATGTAGATTTGTCTATGAACACAAACAGTGATCGTGCAAGCAACAGTTAATGACAGTCCACCTTTGGTCTTTTAGGCCACGATGGGCTTCTACGACTATCTGGGGCTTAGGGCAGTTTTTCTGCTGCCATGATCAGGGTCTCTGTGCTGTCCTTACTCTAGCCTTTTACAGCTACTGGTAGAATTTCTTGATGTCAACCACTTCTCAATCTGTCAGTGGAGCGTCACATGGAGGGGCATCGTCTTCCATGATTCTTCCTGCTCCTGTTTCTTATTAGACCATCTGTCTTCAGCTGCCTGAGGCACTCTTGTACCAGACCACCTTGCTGATGCATTCATGGATGCTCCTTGTTTCATCCTGGATCGTGACTCTGACACATTCCTCTCTCTTACTGTTGCTCTTAGAGGTGGACCTTCGGTTGAAACCTCTGTGCATTGTGTGTTTTCCTGTCTCAACATAAGCGGCTTCTTTCTCCTCCTGTGGCTAGCTGGGTATTGGATGACCGGTAGGCCATAAAGCCTTGTGAAAAGGAAATGTGTCATAGAACTCTATGTCATCCTATGAAAAAAATAATTACACCTGTACTGGAATTTAATCAAAGTCAGGGGCAGCTAATAAATTGCACAATTGGTTGATCAAGTATGAGGACATACTCTATAAAAGCAGATGTTTTGACAGCTCTGACAGTGTGGACCAGGGGTAGGCAACTCCAGCCTCAAAGGCCGGTGTCTTGCAGGTTTTAGATATCACCCTGGGTCAACACACCTGAATCACGTGATTAGTTCATTATCAGGCCTCTGGAGAACTTCAAGATGTGTTGAAGAAGTAATTTAGACATTTGAATCTGCTGTGTTGAATTAAGGACACATCTAAAACCTGCAGGACAGCAGCACTCGAGACCTGGAGTCACTGCATGTATCCTTCATCTTATACCAATACCATGCTCATTGCTTTCTATGATACTGGTAACTAGAATGGTCCATAGAGCTGTGTTAACATCTGCAAGCATCTGTTGTGTTGGGGCTTTTTTAGTGAACTGTAATTGGAATTGTTCATCAGCCTTTCCACAGTGTTATTTGGCAGCTCAGTCATAGTAGGTGGTTTGGATCATGCTCCTTAAAACTCCTCCCTATTGTCTATAACCACACTAGTTTGCCTTTGCTTTTGCCCTAGTAGCCCTTGGAAGTCTAACTTTTACAGTAGCTTCTTGTTTACTGATGCTACAGCACTGAGATTTTGCATTTACTTTTTCTCATGTGATGAACTATCAAATCCATATTATGTTCTCAGTCCTTGTCCGTGCATGTCTTATTTCCTGTAGTCCAGTTCTATCAGTATGTCCTGGTTCCTCAACCAATGCGGATCTTGTTAACATCTGAGCAAATATGGCTTCTCTTGAACAGATTAATACTCCATTGTTTCAGAGGCAGTAATGGCAACACTACAACATCCAGCACTATATGTAAACCGCAATATACTTACAGATATTTTGGACACAAAGTATCACCCAGTTATCATAAAAGGCTCACTTTACAACATAATATTGCTTTAAAAAAAGGGAATGCAGAGTGTGCAAGAGTAAAGCTCACAAACAACAACCACACACTCAGTGTTTTCTCAGTGCTACTTCCTATGTCACTCACTCACTGGCATACACCCACACACCCCTACAAAGCAAAGGGCTTATTTGGATAGTCCTTAATCACTGCTGAGGGCTACACAAACATGCTGAGCTCAAAGGGCTTCACAGTGCTTCCATTAGAACAACAATTAATGCAAAACAATATTAAAAATTAAATATTAATCACATAATTGAAAATAAAACGCAATGTGTATTTGGAGAATTCACCGAAGGCACAGGGTATCAAGGCCAACCTGGTCATTATCATCCTCATCAAAAAATGCTTGCACAGGCATGTCAGCATCAACCATTATTATTATTAATACATGGTAAATAAATGGTAATGAGTGCCTTTACAGTCAAAATAGAATAAAGTCATGCAGCTCCTAAATACTGTATCACTGGTACATATTGCCCAGTTTTTTTTTGTTTCTTGCACAATGTGCTAGATCATACACTGCCGGCAAATGAATATGCCGTTTACAGATACAACAACAAATTGAGTAGAAACATTTTTAATCAATAGTTGGTAACTGTTTTTCATAGATATCTAAATCTTAGTCCATTTTCAATCTTTTGTTTATTTGCTCTGGGGTCCTACAGCTGTCAAAAATCTTTATTTGAACTCCCCTAAAAACGCTGGAGCATCTACTAACGCGCAGGATTGAGAGCGAGTGAACCACAGAGCACACAGCATCCAGCAGTTTCAGTTAATGATATGTCTGCGAGCAACGCAAGAAAGAAAAATATGATAGTTTGTCTCTATTTCATGCCTCTAAAGTGCTCCTGTAGGTTGACAACTGCATTTGAACTTTTTTTATTTTGTTCACGCCTATGGTGAGCAAAGTCTGTCTAAGTTTTGCCACAACAAATCCACACTGACACTGCTAATCTTCCCCTATTTCTCCATATAATATAGTGGCACTATTTAAAAAAAATATATAAAGTCATAAATGAAAGGAAAGCAATGATAAAAGCAATACTTTTTGCAGTCATTTACTAATTAGCTGTCACCGTTTTCAATAACTATTTGTTTGCGTGGGCCACATAAAGGAAGAGATGTGAGCAGGGGAGGAAAATATGTGTAAATAAAGTAAGAGTCTGAATGAAGAATTGAAGTATTTTGTGTTCTCATATATTCATTTGAGTTGGAGTTATTATAGAACGGGTGGTCTGATTAATATCGGGAACCATTCAGCTATTTTGTAATTCAGCCTCTTGAGACAACAGATTTCCCAAGAAATTTGGGAATTTTCCACATTATTAGATAAATAAACTATTTCATATCATATCAACCAATATTACAGGGTTTCCATTTCGGCCTTCCTATTAGCAATAGTGGGGTAACAAATATCTAGGCCAAGATTTCTAGTTTTACCTGTCATTCATCGTTTATAGCTGCTGGTTTCAGATTTCATGTTGTTGAACGTAACCCATCTCTTTTCTCTCCACAGAGAGTGTAACCTGTATGCAACCAAATCCTACTCCGACTTGATTGTTCAGCAGAACTCAGTGTACAAGAAATTTACCAATAGCAAAAAATGTTATGTGTGTATATATAGGTGTGTGTGGTTTTATAACTAAATGCTGAGGCTACTTTAAAACGAGCCACATTAACATATGAAAATGAAACACATTACAGGAGTCACAAAGCTAAAAGAGTCACAAGCACTAATGACCATTACGGGTTGTGATGGCGTCAAACATGATGTGGTTACTAATTTACATATTTTAATTTTGAAACTAATTTGGAAGTAATGTAGTGTCACACAATATGCAAATATCATATAATGAATGGAAGCACATGAAGCACTATCCCTTTTGATGCCTATTATTTGCTGCAGCGGATGATATGCGCAACGCATGCCAAATGATACAGCAGTCGAGTTTAGCCCTTCAAAATTAGCTTGGTAAATTGGAGCTAAAAACTACATGAACAAACTTCCCTTTATCCTTCCCTGTTTCTTGCTAGCATCAAATATTGATCTTGTAAAAGCTGGACGTTGAATTACTGCTGCTCCATTTACATATCCATGCACTTACATGAATGGTGAGCACAAATCAAAGTACCATTTAAATTTGAATTCAAATGTTGAAGCAATTCTTGGCTTAAAATAAATAACTAAATAAAAACAGTTAAAAAAAAATGGCTGCTTGGGGAAAAAAATTAAAGTTGAAGTGTACAAAAAGGCATGATGTAACATAGCAGCAGATGGGTTTACAGAAGAGACAAAGAGTAAACCTACCCTATCAGGGGGGCCATATGGGCTTTGGATAGCATCCCAACTCTTGGTGCGTAAAAGTGGCAGATGTTTGCTTTAAGATTGCACTTGCACACTTTAAAACAACAGCACCAGAAACTACAAAATGGAAGAAGTAATTCTGTCCGCATGGTGCAAAACAGTCAACATATTGTCTCATAAAACTTGTTTTTTTTTCCCCAACAAATTTTATTATATAAAATAGGGCAACATATTGCTGAATGATTAGAACAAAACTGATGTCATCCTCACATTTTATCTACAAATCAGTTAAAGAATGAGGCTATAAATTATGTGACAAGGTTTTAAGAAACACACCGAGTTAGTACTTGAGACGTATCCTTTATTGCCTTTAATTCATTAATGTGACTGCTCTTTTTACTGGACTAAGATCACATTGGTCTAATTGAGGTCGTTTCCACATTAAAGCCCAAGTTATCACATAAAGACTTTTTGCAGATACAGGCTAAGGGGAAAAACACAGGAAAGGCTTGAAATCGAATAAATGACAGGCACTCACTAATGTTGACAACTGCCAGTTACTGCCTGGGGTGTCACATGATCAGTTATGATGGACTCTGATATGAGTCACTTGGAGTTAAGGCTCTTAAAATGGGACACTGTGACCTTTCTCTTGGGTACAAGAGCGGTCTGGAAGAGAACAGCTGATGCAGCTGTTAGTGCTGCAGCACTTTTGCTATTTACAAAGCATCTTCAATGTTCATAACCTTTTCTGCCAGAAGCTCTGTTATTCACAGTCTTCATGATCAGGGATGATGGGCTTAGCGTCCTTAAATCTACGTCCAAATGACCTATAATATCCGCCTTTCCAATTGGATTTTTTGGATTTTTTTTTTTCTGAGGAGTTAATGTTTTTGTCTTGATTATAAAGGCGTCACATATAAATGAGTCATTTTGGACTGATAGGTAGTGTCAAATTGATGCAACATATTACCGTGTTAGCACTTACTGTGTTAAAATGTAAAGTACCCCAAGATGAGTGTTGTGAATTGGCTGGTTAAAAAAAAAAAAAAAAAAATTACACACCACACACACCCACGATACATGTGTGTGAATCCCTTCCACTTCACTGAGTACAGTGTGTTACTAAACACATGTGACTGGTTCTGTGCACCCAGGCTTGTATTGTGTGAGTGTGTGTTCCTGCATGTGAGAACGAGAGTGAGAATAGGGAGAGAGCTGCTTTATATCTGATACCTGTGTCACTTCCATTTGCCCTAAAATGGAAATTATATTGATATTTCATACTGTGGATGTAGATATATGTAAGATTACCCTTTGGGGACTTTGACTCTTCTTTGAATTAGGACTTGGAATAATCAAATACTATGAATTTTTATTCTTCTTAATCATGAAAAGGCTATGTGGAAATAGCAGAGCCAGAGTTGATTAAATGCAGCTGAGATTCATTGAATCTGGCTCAGAGCTCGAAGGAGTGTTTTAAATAGGAGTCCATTTAACAAAATGTTATGTTCTTAATGGGAAGGTAATAAGATGGTCTTTATCTTTTATTGAAAAAAGTGGAGTCGTTTTCGAGCGTGATGATGTATGCTTTGAAAGAGAAATACTTTGAGCAAAGGCGGTAGAGAGAAGGGCCAGAAATATCATGAAAGAGAGTGACTTTTGATCGTGTGCTTTGTGCCTGATGTTTGTCAAATTTAAAGCGGAGGTTATATTGAGCAGGGAGACGTTAAAAGCAGTAAAAAAGGACC